>JAYESD010000340.1:0-47457 GCA_036927565.1 Tuctoria greenei
AATCATCCCCGGCGCATACAACTCCAGAGGTCAACATGAGTTTGTGCTGACCTCGCGTTCTGATGTGAGGGAGGAGGAGGACTCGTCCTCCGCTAGGAGGAAGGGGAAAGTCTCGATCCCTGACCAGGGGAAGGAGAAGCATCTGGTGCTAGACCCTACGCCGCAGAAGCGCCCTCGCTCACTGCCAAGGGCCTCCTTCGCCCCGAGCCAACGCTTCGAGGTGCTTTCGCGTCCCGCATCAGAGGGGGGGGGGGGGGGGGGGGGGGGGCAGTGGTGCTTCGAGCAAGGGTCCCACCCTCCTTGAGAAGAGAAGGTTGGAGCATGAGGATGGCTCTCCGGTCTTCTCGCGCCAATCCAAGGAGCATAGGGCCGCCGACGACTTTGTCATCGACGTGGACCTGAGCATCGGTGAGGGTTTCGGGGGCACCACAGCCGTACAACTGCAGGCCAAGAAGCCTCGGACGACGAGCACCCCGACAACGAGTGTGTCGAAGAACACATGCGACAACTCCAGGGGAGGCTCCAGGAGTGGCCCTGCTGATGCGGCAGTCGAGACCCAGCGCAGGGCTAAGGAGCCGCGAGCCTCTAGCACTCCAGCCGCCGGTGCTACGAAGATAGCCGACAGCTCTCTAGCGGTGGAGTGACGAAGACCACCGACAGTGGCCCCGGCGGAGGTTCGATAAAGGATGCTGGCAGCGGCTCAGGCGGTGGAGTGGCGAAGACCACCAGTAGTGGCCCCGACGGAGGTTCGGTGAAGGATGCCGGCAGCGGGGGTGCGGTCGGATCTACGTCGACAGTTGCACCGAGAGCGGAAGCCACTCTCCTGATCCAGAAGTCAGCGGCGGAGGTGCCGACCGCGATGGTGGGGTCAGATGGCTCCAACCCTCCACAAGCCGAAACTGCAGGCCTGCTGGAGCTGCTGGGGCACTCGGTAAGGCGTGCCTACTGAGTCTTGTAGTCCAACTTCCATTGTTTCTTTTATCTAATCAGGTATGGCTTCCGCTCCATAGGCTACCGACAGCAGATGTGACACCCTTGCCGCAACAATCAGTGGAGGAGAGCGCCCCTTCCTCTAGGGGCACTGAAGCTGCATCGACGGAGCGGGCCTCTGAACCGGCCCCCGAGCCAACTCGGAAATCGTCTCTCCAGCACCTGCGTCTGGCGCATTGGCGGAGGTGTCTGCTTCTGGTGGCGATGCTACTTCTTCGAGTGGCGAACAGGTCCCAGCACCAGCCACGATGGCTAGTGTAGCTCCGACGCCGGAGCCTGCCATCGAGCTTGCACGCGAGCACCCTGTGGACTCTGCATTGGGGATGATGCAAGGCGCAACTTCAACAACAGGGTCGGTCGACGCCCCTGCCCCTTAGCATCCCGCAAGCGGTGGGACTCCTGCCCCCGATGGTGATGGGGATTCCTTGCCGGGGCTGTAGCTTCGGTGGTGGCGCTGGAGCCAGCGCAGAGCGCTGCGGTCCGGGCCCCCAAGGTAGGTGCTTCGATGGATGGGGCGATGCCAGGCGGCAGTGCAGCTGCACCAGGGGGGTCTGCACCAGAAGCTGCAGCTTCAGCAATGGCGCTAGAGCCAGCGCAAGGCGGTGAGGTCCCGACACCCGAGGCTGATACCTCAATGGACAAGGCCGCATCAGGTGGCGGCGCCGCTGCTCCAGGCAATGTCGCGACCTTCGCCTGGACCTTGGCGACGAGGTCTCGGGTGTTGGCGGCGTCATCGACTTTGCTAGTGTTCGAAGTGGAGTCCGAGACAATTACTGGGCATCCCTCCATGGTGTCAGCGGAGCTGATCTCCCTTCCCAATGCCATCGACCTAGCACACTCCAGTCTCTGCCAGACGCAGTTTGCTCTCGACAGGAATGCGAGAAACTGCAGGCAGGCAGAAGACGAACATCTCATGGCGTGGGACGACCTGCTGGACTTAAGACCCGAGAGGCAAAGGAGGTCCAGAAGGAGTGGTAGAGGGTGGGGGACGAGGAGGAGCCGATGCAGAAGGAGTGGGCTTTGACCAAGCTGCTGGATGCAAAGTCCAAGGAGCTCCTGGCAGAGGCCCAGGAGGCTCACAAGGCCCCCAAGGACTGCCTCAACACCTGGAAGGACCTTCATCAGGCACTCGATCGTCATGGGGGCACCATCGCCGAGCGGGAGCAGCTGACCCGGGAGAAGGAGGAAGAGGCGGAGGAGGCTTCCTGCAAGCTCCATCGAGATCAGGATGAGCTGCAATCCCGTGCCGAGGACCTAGACCGCCGCGAAGCTGACCTGGCGGCAGAGCGGGAGCACCAGGAGAATGAGCGCCAAGCTCTCTTTGAGTGCAAGCTCACCGTCGACCTCCAAAAAAGTGCCCTGGACCACCTCGCCCGAGAGCTGGATGACCGGGAAGATGCACTGGCCACCGAGGAGAAGAAGTTCTCTGAAGGCGGGATGGAGGCGCTGAGGGCAACACAACAGGAGGTGAAGGACCTCCAGGCCTCCCGCGCAGTCGAGTTTCAGAAGGTCTAAGATTTCCTGGGCCGCGCCAAGACAATGTTGGAATCCTTCGGTCTTAGCCCCATGCGCAGGGGGGAGTCAGTGTGGGAGGTGACTCAAGTATTCTCTACACTTGACTCCTTGTTGACGGCTGTTATATACTAATTTCACTCGTCAATATAACTAAATTATGTGAAGAAAATATCATTTCTTGCACACATCAGCTTTCCACTTAACCTATTTTCACTTGTCATTGGAAAAATAGTGCATGCAGACTTTTTATACAGGAATTGAGGTGAAAGAGGGGGAGCAACCCTAAATTTGCCATCTCAGCCAATCAAGCAATGACACGTGGCATCACATGGATCAAATGGCCCACAAATAGATGTGTCCGAGGAGATCCAACGGTCACCCTAAGGAAGCACACGCGGAGTGGCGCAGAGACCAGGTTGGCTGAACAGGTGGTTCGACCGACCTCTTCCTAGCGCCAAATGTGGTCAACTTCCACGTGTCGACTCCCTGTGGTGCCCTCATAACGATGAAGACTGATTCGCGCCCTTTTGGTGGAAGGAACCGACCCTTCTCCAGCTATAAATAGGACCCCTACCCCTCACTTTAACAGACACTACTTGAGCATGATTCTATTGTATACAATACTTTTCTTAGTCCTTAGTGAAGGTTAGGCTGTAGAGAGGAGCCTCTAGTCCCAAGTGCAAATCGGGAAAGGTATGGCTCATGTATCCTTTCTTGTATTTGTGACTTTACGCTTTATATTAATATTATTAGTCTTTACTTATTCATATACTTGGATAAAACATTCCTTGTTTGGTTGTGAAGTCCATGTATGTACCAGGTGTAGATGTTGTTATGATCTAGACATAATTCCATTATCATGTTATCATAAACATCATACACCACCACTATAGTGTGATTAGGTAATAATATGATTATGTTAATACGAATATGTTAGTGCTTGGATCTAACATTGGTTCAACGACGTTTAGGTTAGTCATTGGCTTAGGATGAATATTATGTTACAACTCTTAAGGTATTTACTTAGCATGTAAGCGCTTATATAGTTAACTAGCGTTGGATGCATCGTAGTCCACGAGTTGTATATGTAGGCGGTAGGTGGTGACAAACCTATCCGTACATTGTCCTCCACGTTAGGCTACAACGTAGGATCTTGGCGGGAGTCGCCTGGCCGACCAGGGTAAGCCCATGTCCGACATATTAGACCACTAAGCCCTAGTATTCACCATTAGCATATTTCTGTGTACTTTATTAGGCTATGTATATGAATAATTAGAACACAGTAGGAGTAGCTCCGTCTCGTAGTCTAACCCTCACTAGGACAACCTTACCCTTAGAGTAGATTGCTTAGGTGTGTGTCACACTACCCCTATTATCATCTTGCTCTTGTTCTGATAAACATTTAATACTCTATACCTTGATCATAAAAATAGTGTTTACTTTACTTCACCGCATTCCTTTGGGATAAATACGATACCCTTGGGAATACTCTTGGGTGAAATGCTACAACGGTATCTTCCATGCACTTGCAGATCTCATCTCCTACCGGAGATGATATGTGGTGTTAAGAAATACCAACAAGCATTTCTAGCGCTGTTGCCATAGAAAGCAAATGAAGTGAAGGATATTTATCACTTGTGATTAAGTTATAATTACTAACAGTTATTAGACAGGATTACCCTTGTTTGTTTTCTCCTTTTGTGTGAAAACAGGTTAATGTTGGCTAACCCATTTCATGGGATGGCCAACGGGGATGCAAGTGCTCAACTGCAAGATGATTCAAGGTGTACCTTGACAAATTTTCGCTAGGCAACACCATTGCCTTTCACCAAAGAATTTCAACTTCCAGTAGGAGCCAAGGACATCCATGCCCAAGCTTGGTGGAGGCTCCAAGAGTTCTTCTTGGTGTGCCTCCACCATGTGATGAGGACATCACTTCTATGGATTCAAACAACACTCCATTGAACATACAAGATGTAATCAATAGAGTTCATACACAATAATTAATTTCAGAGGTGAACTCGTTCTTATATATTTCCTTATATATTTTTGAGCATAGATTGCTACATAATGATTTATTTGTGATTAGGATCCATGGATAGGTTCAAGGAGTACTTGGAGGGAGTATTAGGGACGTGGAAGACCAGAGAATTCGTTCAAAGAAGATGGAAACCGAACCAAACTCCAAATCGTATCCAACTCGGAGTCCAGGAGCAGTATGCACTAAAACGGATGCCCAAGACGCATACGAACTCTGTTTTGGATGTTCTACATATGCACGGAAAGGGGAGAGGATAAACTTTCCAATGGCGCCGGTCCCATGTCAAAATTCCATGGGAGTCGACAGGAATCGTCTAAACAAAATCAAGTAAAGAATCTGTCAGGGTGCTGCGCCACCGTATTGGGCCATTGGGCCTTGTATCAAGTCTAAGTCCATTATTTTCGTGTCTTAGGGTTAGTTCACGACCCTAACACCCCCTTTGACGTCCTCCCACCTATATATACTCCATGCTAGCCGCCATATACAATTGGGGTTTTGCTTAGATCAATAATATCGCCGTTCTCCGGTTTGTGAGACCCCAACTTCGCGATTTCAGATCGTGTCTACCTTGTTCTTGCTTGTGTTCTCGGTTGCACTTGCAGGGATTAGCCTTCTTGGCGAGGTCAATCGTGTGAAGCACGGTTGATAACCAACGGAGCGGTGGTGTAGTGATTGCAGGGGCTCTTCGTGTTCTACTCGAGAGCCTCGGATCATCAACGTCGAGATCTCCATCAATCGACTTATCTATTACCTATCGGAAGATCGGGCCTCATCAATTTTTTCCTATCAATTGGTATCATATTTCCAGGTTTCTCGTTAGGTAATTCATCTATCCATTACATTAGTTTTGTTTTTCATACCTAGAGTCCACAAAAAAGCCACAAAAAACTTGCAGTTTAGTAGATCTGTTCATTACTTTCCAAACCACATTGAGCCTTTGCAACTTTGTTATTCAGTTTGGTTTTGTTGAGTTTGTGTGCGTGGTTGAGTCATATTGCTGTTTTAGAAGTGTTTTTAGTCTTAGTTTGAGTTTTGCATTGTGTTGATTCATCCTTTTGAATCACGTCATCACGTCCATATTAGATTCATCTCTGTCCAGTTCAGTATTTTCATCATATCTAGCACATACGACCTCGGATTTTGGTGTTCTTGTACTTCTTGGAAATCTTAAGAAGTGCTATATAACTTTCATATTCATCATTTGTCCAGAAAATATAGTTATCGATGTCTAAATTGCATTGGATCCGAATCTGTTATTGACCTAAAAATTCTGAACAGTCTGTATTTCGGGGGCAATATCTCCTATTGTTCTTTTCCAAAATAGGTCTTCCATATATTGAAATTAAAGAGGAGAGATATATCTACAATCATGCTGTTCTAAGTTTTCCAATTTAGAGCTTATAAGTGTGTCTATTTGTCCTTAGAAGATTGAGCAGAAAATCTGCGACAGACACACGAGATATCTTGGATTGATTTTCATTGTGTTCTTCCCTTGCAGCACATTCTGAAAAAAAAGGAAGAAAAAAGAAAAAGGCAAGTGCAAAACAAGAAACAAAAGCCGCACAAAAAAAGAGGAAAAAACAACAAAAAAAACAGAAGTGCTTGCATTCTTTGTGTCATCTAGTTTTGTCTCATGTCTTGCTAGCTTGATCTACTAGGAACACATTTAGGCCAGCAACTTTGACAAAAACTTCAGACACTTATTCAACTTTACTATCTGATTTCATTGTTGTTAATCCTTGATACTTGTTGTTAATCCTTGATACATAGAAAGTGCCATCCAAGCTACACCTTATTCTTGAGCAGAATCGATACACCTTTGCAATCATCCCACGCTTCATTGGTTTCTTCATACCGTCCACCGTTTGCCACCTGCAGTGTCGGTAAGAACACTTGTAAGAGCGTGGTAAGATGCTTGAGAGTGTGTGATTCCACTTCCACTTTTCCATTATCCTTTGTAGTTGATAGGGATAACATATTTTTTTATGTTGTCTTCTGTTTGCTACTAACAATGTCAGGTAAAAGCAAGAATCATGCATTATATGCTGAGATGATGGACATGATGAAGACGACGATGGAGTTGCTCAGTAAAAATCAAACATCAACCTTTGTTCTGGAATGAGGCAGGAGAAACTCAAGTATTTGGTCCGGGTGTGTTGCAAGAAGCCAAAAAGCAAGTCCAAATAATTCGTGAGAACTTGAGGGCTGCCCAATCAAGGCAAAAAGGCTATGCGGACAATAGGATAAGGAAATTAGCCTTTGAAATAGGAGATTTCGTTTACCTCAAGGTGTCACCAATGAGAGGTCATAAGAGGTTTAACATAAGGGGCAAGCTCGCACCTCGTTATATTGGACCATTCAAGATTTTGGACAAAAGAGAAGAAGTAGCATATAAGTTGGAGATGCCAGCTCATCTTTCGGATATCCATGATGTCTTTCATGTTTCCCAGCTCAAGAAGTGTTTGAGAGTACCAGAAGAACAAGTGCCAATGGAAGAATTGGAACTAGAGGAAGATTTGACTTATGTCGAACAACCGGTCAAAATCTTGGAAAATAAGGAGAGGGTCACAAGGGACAAGGTTATTAGATGGTGTAAAGTTCAATGGAAGCACCACACAGAAAAAGAAGCAACGTGGGAATTGGAGGATGATCTCAAGAAGGAATTTCCCTATCTCTTCTCTTCCGCGTCGAATCTCGAGGGCGAGATTCATTTTAAGGGGGGTAGGTTTGTAACACCCTCATTTTCATGCATCATGCCTTGCATGCACTCATATACATGTCTAACATTAACCCACAATAAGAGGAACGAGTTTAAAATTGATTTGGAGCATTTAAAATTGATTTGGAACAAAACCACACTTAAAATGCAGGAAAGTGCGGACTAGTCTGATTTTACTGAGGACTAATCCAATTTCTCTCTGACTAAAAACAGACTTGTCCGTTTTTGCTGCGGACTAGTCCGATTTTGCCTCTGGAAACTTTCGGACTTGTCCAATTTTGTGCGGACTAGTCCGATATTCCAAGAATCCTTGAAAATTTGCTAAGTCCTTGGACTTTTCCGGACTAGTCCGGTGTTCCAGCGGACTTGTCCGATTTCCTCTCTGAAAAAAGTCGGACTTGTCCGATTTTTGGCCAGACTTGTCCGATTTTCTCTCTGGACAACTTCGGACTAGTCCGGTCCTTTCTGGACTTGTCCGATATTTTGTGACTCCGAGTTGATCTTTTGTTTTACGACTTGTTTCTTGGGTTTCACGTTAAGTGGGCCTAGGGACGTTGTACCTAACTCTTTTAGAGCCCATGAGGGACTCTAAACCGGCCTCTACTCCTCTCAAACTCGAAATCCATCTAACCCTAGCCTCCACCTCTATATAAACAACCCCACCCCTTGGCTTGGCATCTATTTGCCACTTTTCCACCCCACCCAAACCCTAGTTTGTGGAGAGCCACCATCAAGGAGGGAGGAGAAGATCCCAAGCAAGGAGAACAAGAGGAGGAAACGAAAGAGGATCAAGATCTCCACCAAGTTTCGTTCTTCATCGCCAATTCATCTCCAAGTTCATCACCAACCCTAGATCATCAAGATCCAAGTGTTACCTCCAAGTTTCTTGATTCATTGGAGTCCTAAACACCTGGTATACCTTCTATTCTCTTTTCCTTACGTGAATTCAACCCCTAATCTCCAAATTCACGTTGATCTAGAAAACCCTAATATGCTGATCTCGTAAAGTACGGACTTGTCCGGTCCCTAGAGGACTAGTCCGATCTTCCTGGTTAAATTGGGTTGAATTAATTCTAAGAACTGACCTAATCAACTCAAAACCTGTATAAACTTGTTAAAAGCTATTAAAACTAGTTAGTGATCATTAAAAGCAATCTATTAACAAGTTCTACCTTGCATTCGCATTAATCATGCATGTCATGTCATATTGAGTAATTTTTGTGCACTCTTTGATTGTGTTTCTTGTCTTGTATGTTTATTGTGTGGATTAGACGAATTTGCGCTAGAGTGCCACGGAGGATCTACAACACCAAGAGTTTGAAGGCTTTGATCCTAACCAACAGCAAGAGCAAGGCAAGTGTCCTTGAAGCATATTGATCCTGTTTTTTAAATAAATGTTTTGTTTGCAAAATTGCATGCTTGTGTCAATTTGATGGGAATCCTATGGTAGGAAGTTTACTAGAATTGTTTAACCACCCTTGTCACCTGGAATATATGGTAGAGAGTCGGGAAGGGCTTTCTACCTTTTGCTTCGCTTAATCAACTGGGATGGGAAACAACTATACCACTCAATTTAATTATGCATGGATGAGATTATGGTTAACATGAACTGGTTAAATATGGTATGGTAATGGGTGATCTAAGCAAGCCTGGTATGTGGATGGGTTGGACGTATGGTGGTTTGCTTGCTTTAGATCTAAGGACTGGTTCATGCGAGAATAAGCCAGGACTACAATGCCACCACGAGGCCAAGTATGGGTGCGGCGTAGCTGATTAATTAGAGCTTTGCCAGTGCTATTTGGATCATTAAGGATGCTCGGGGAAGGGGTAGTCGGATTGGGTTTGTTGATGATTGGTGGGACTACCCTAGGATCCGAATGGCTCAAGAGGGGGCCCTTGGTTGAAGATGTGCTCTGTAGGAGACATCGCCACCGGTGAAACCTCAGTGGGGTCTAAATAGGCTAGTAATCCCTTTGTAAAGGCTATTTTGTGATCTCTTGGCCGTACACCAAAGGAAGTGTAATTGGCATAACGAAGGTTTCTTTAGTCGCCGATGGGTGATGAAATCACAAACACGTGGGTAAAGTTGTACAAACTCTATAGAGTCTAATTAAAACTATCATGATAGTCGTGCTCCCAGTTATGAGCACCTGGACAACTTTCATGATTAGAGGGAACTCGGTATTGGGATGGTATTTGGGATGGTTATGGTTTGGTAATGGTTATGGCTGGTTATGGATTAATTTCTGGTATTGAATATGGTTATTGGCAAATGGTGAAATCTAGAACTATTGATGATGGTAGTGAATTCAGACTGGTATTATGATATTACTTATGGTTATGATTGGTTTGCTTCACATACATGTAATATATTGCTTTTCAAATGTTTTAATGTACTTTTCAGCACTTTGCCATTATTATATTTGTCATTTGAATCAGCCACATGTCATACTTTCCACACTTGCTGAGTACGACATGTACTCACTCTTGCAATCCCCCCAACAGTTGCAGGTCAGGATTGGGAGTTTAATGATGATAATGCGGAGTTCTAGGCCGTGTCTACCGTCAAGCTTTGCCTGTGGTGTTGATTGGAGTTGCGCTATCCCTCATGCTTAGTTTGCTTAGTCGCTTAATCAGTTTATTTCCGCTGCATTAGTTGAACTTGTCATTAATATTCATTAGAGGTTGTATGTGAGGATAATATGATTGTGTAATAAAATTTGATAATTAATCTTGTTCTGTGGTAATTTTCTGTATACTCTTCTGTGAATGCACTTGTGTATGTGTGATGAACATCCTGGGCACACATATGCGTTAGCTTGGTTCATTTTTCGGAACCGAGCGTCACAGTACGAAACCAGGCTAAGTGTGTTTCATTTCTCGATTGACCCAAGGTAGCTAGCTACACTTTTAGTTCTTAGATTGTGACAAGTGTTGTCTGAACTTTGCGGACCTTCCGGGGAAGGTTCGGCTGTTCTCCCGAATAAACTACCCGACTCTGTACAATGACTCTATAACATACATCACATGTAACTACAGACTCACCTCCGCGATATTAAGTATAGAACTTACGGAGGTGCTCAATGTTCCAAGGATTAGGGAGCGGTGTCCCATCCATGGTTACCAAGCGAACGCATCCGGGACGGGATACTTTGATCACTCGGAAGGGTCCTTCCCAGCTGGGGGAAAGTTTGTTTAACCCTTCTCTGGATTGTATTCTTCGTAGCACCAGATCGCCTTCCTTGAGCTGTCGGCTGTGAACATGCCTTTGGTGATAGCGCCGAAGAGCCTTGCGGTATCGGGCATTCCGAACAGCTGCTCGGCACCTTCCCTCTTTTAGGAGGTCAAGGTCTTCACGCCAGAGCTAGTCCTGCGCGGCATCGTCGAAGGTCTAGACCCGGAGCGACCCCAAGGTGATTTCCGGAGGAAGGAATGCTTCAGCTCCGTACACCAGGAAGAAGGGTGTCTCTCCAGTTGACCAGTTTGGAGTTGTCATGTTGGCCCACAGTGTGGGCGGAAGATCTTCGATCCAGTTGGCTCCATGTTTTTTCAGGCGCTCATATGTGCGCGTCTTGAGTCCTTTTAGGATTTATGCATTTGCTCTCTCAGCTTGGCCATTGCTTGCCGGGTGAGCTACAGAAGCGTAGCTGACCTGAATGCCAAGGTCTTCGTAATATCCTTGAAATGCAGAGCTTGTAAATTGGGTCCCGTTGTCAGTAATGATCTTGTTTGGGACCCCAAATATGCATACGATGGACTGTAAGAAGTTGATAGCTGATTGCTTGTTTATTATCACAACTGGAGTTGCTTCCGGCCATTTGGTGAATTTTTCAATGGCAACGTACAGGAACTTGTAACCTCTGACGACTCTTGGGAAAGGTCCCAAGATATCCATCCCCCACACAGCGAATGGCCATGTAGGAGGTATCATTTGTAGAGGCTGAGTTGGTGTGTGAATTTGCTTTGCATGGAACTGGCATGCTTCACATTTCTTCACTAGCTCAATTGCATCCTAGAGCGTTGTAGGCCAGTAGAAGCCATGCCGGAAGGCTTTACCGACCAGCGTGCGGGAAGACGCGTGGTTCCCACACTCGCCTCCATGGATTTCTGCGAGGGGCTCAAAGCCTTCTTCCCTTGTAATGCACCGCATTAGGATGCCGTTGGCATCACGCCGGTAGAGATCCCCTTCTACCAATGTGTATCTTTTCGCCAATCTGACTATCCGGTTAGCGGATACATTATCTTCAGGAAGGAAATTGTCTTTCAAGTAGCTTCGGATCTCCGAGATCCATGCATCGGAGCTAACTTGAGGATTTGAGTCTTGCGTGTTGGGTTGCTCGAAGCTTCCGGCAGCACCTACGACCCTTGATGGACGCCATGGTAACAGGGCCATCAGGACCGCCAGCTTTGAGGTGCTGGTCTCGCCCCCTTCGCTCAGTTCGACAGGCTGAGTTGTAGGTATTGACAATCTCCGTACGAAGGTTCCGTCGGGAGCCAAAGCTCCGGTTGAAGCTTTCGTCGAGATTTTGTCGGCTTCAGTGTTGTTGAGATGCTGGACATGGCAGAGATCCAGGACGTCGAAGTCCTTCTGAAGCTTCTGGACTTCAAGTAGGTATGCAACTAGTTGAGTGTTGTTGCAACAACATTCACCTTTGACTTGTTTTACGTCAAGCTGTGAATCACCCTTTACCAACAGCTGCTTGACACCATACGATAGTGCCACCTTGAGCCCATAGATTAGCGCTTCGTACTCCGCCATGTTGTTGGTCGCCTTGAAGTCAAGGTGCACCATGTATTTGACCTTCTCAGTGGTCGGAGTGGGGAGAAGGACTCCAGCTCCAGCCCCCTACTTCTGCACGGAGCCATCGAAGTACAGAGTCCAGTGAGGCTTGGTGAAGACTGGAACCTTGGGTCCAGATTCTGCTCATTGGGGCCCCCAGGATTTGATGGAGATGGAGTCCATTCCGCCACGAAGTCCGCCAATGCTTGACTCTTGATCGCTTGTCTTGGGACGAATTCAAGATCAAACTCGGCAAGTTTCGCCGCCCACTTTGCAATGTTCCCAGTAGAGTTGGGATTATGCAAGATTGCACACAGTGGATAAGAAGTACCACTGAAATCTTGTGAGCTTGGAAGTAGTGTGGAAGCTTCCTAGAGGCAATAAGGACTGCGTAGAGCAGCTTATGCACCTCTAGGTATCGAGTCTTGGTGTCGTGTAGCACTTCACTGATGAAGTACACAGGGCGTTGGATTATCTGGACCCTCCCGAAGGGGTCCGGAGCTTCCTCCTCATCAACTCGGACCCTCCCGGAGGGGTCCGGACCTTGTTCGGGGACCTCCGGGTTCCTGCTGGAGGAACCCGGAGCTTCTTCTGCAGCTACCCGGACCTTCCCGGAGGGGTCCGGATCTTGTTGCTCAGCAGCAATGACTTCTCCACTTGAAGGAGGTGGCTCCTCTGGCATCTCGCCTTGAGGATCCGGGTGTGGGAGCTGGGACCCAGACTCAACTTCAGGTTGCTCTGGACCCTCCCGAAGGGGTCTGGATTCCTGAACCGGAGATGATTCTGGTCTTTTCGCAACCAGGACCATGCTGACAACTTCGTCGGTTGCAGAAATGTAAAGAAGTAATGGCTCACCAGGATTCGGAGCTACCAAGGTTGGTAGAGTGGTGAGGAGCTGCTTCAGCTCCTGGAATGCCTTTACTGCTTCTTCAGACTAGTGGAATGGTCTAGAGTTCCTCAATAGCTTGAATAAGGGTAGCACCCGGTTCGCCAGTCTTGAGATGAACCGGTTGAGGGCAGCTAGACATCTAGTCAGCTTCTGGACGTCCTTGATGCGAGCTGGTGGCCGCATGTCATCAATAGCTTTTATCTTTGCCGGATTTGCTTCTATTTCTCGGTGGTTCACCAAGAAATCTAGAAGTTTTCCGGAGCTAACCCCGAAGACACACTTGTCCGGGTTCAGCTTCGTGCGAGTGACTCGCAACTTGTCGAAGACAACTTGTAAGGTGTTAAGGAATGACTCCTTGTTCTTGATCTTGACAACGATGTCATCGACATACACTTCCACTACGTCTCTGATGAGCTCTCCAAAAGTTTTGTACATAGCTCGTACAAATGTTGAAGCAGCATTTTTGAGACCGAATGGCATGGCAGTATAACAATATAATCCATCTACTGTGATGAAGGAAGTATGCTCTTCATCTTTCCTAGACATTCTGATTTCATGATACCCAGAATATGCGTCTAGGAAGCACAAAAATTCACACCTGGAGGTGGAATCCACTATCTGATCTATTCTAGGTAGTGGGAATGGATCTATTGGACATGCCTTATTCGGTGTAGTGTAGTCGATACACATCCGAAGCTTTCCGCTGGCCTTGGGTACAACGACTGGGTTTGCCAGCCATTTTGGATGGAAGACTTCTCGGATGAATCCAGCTTTGAGCAACTTCTTCACTTCTTGACGTATAAAGTTTTGTCGCTCTACGGATTGCTTCCGAGGCTTCTGGTGTATAGGCCGAGCGTCGGGATAGATCTTCAGATTGTGCTCGATCACTTCCCTAGGGATCACAGGCATTTGTGACAGCTGCCAGGCAAACATGTCGACATTAGCTTGGAGGAAGGTGACGAGCGCGAGTTCCTATTTGTCATTCAGACCTCCCGATATACGGGTGGTCTGAGCGGTGTCGGAACCAATTTGCACGACTTTGACGGGGATGTCGGTGTCGCCACTTGGTTGCACGCGAGGTGCAGAGGTTGAGCTTCGATGAAGAATGCTCGGGGGTTTTGGGGCTTGCTCCTTTCCGGTTTCTTCCTCCTGCGTTGTAGCAAGCGCATAGAGTTCTTCCAGAGCAGTAACTCCGGTGGTGCAATCTTCGTGAATCCGGAGAACACCGGTTGGTGTTGACATCTTCAACACCAAGTAGCCATAATGGGCAGCAGCCATGAATTTGTACAAAGCTGACCTACCCAAAATGAGGTTGAATGGTAAGTTGATCTGCGCCACGTCGAAGACCAATTTCTCAGTGCGGTAATTCTCCCGGGTCCTGAAGGTCACCGAAAGAGTAATTGCATCGAGTGGGGTTATGGCCCCCGGACCTACTCTGGAGAAAGGTCGGGAGGGGCGAAGATCTGAAGGTCGGAGCTGAAGCCTGACGAAAGCTTCGAAGCTTATGAGGTTCAACCCCGAACCTTCGTCCACCATCACATGGTGGAGTTGGATGTTGTTGATGGTAGGAGATACCATCAGTGGAAGTTGGCCAACTCCGATCATGTTCCGAGGGTAGTCTGAAGCATCAAAGATGATGGCAGTGTCCATCCACTTCTGGTGCGGCTTTGCCCTAGCAGTAGGAGCTACTGAGGCCATGTCCCGCCGCATGGTCTTGAGGACACGGCGGGAGGTGATGTCCCACGAACCACCAAAGACGGTGTTCATGGTTTTCCGGCGTTCGTTGTCGGAGACGTCGGAGTCGTTGTCAATGGAGGTGTAAATAGCCTTCAATACCTTTTTAGGGTCCTGAAAGCCTAACTCCTCTTCAGTCGGAGCTTCGTAGACTTTATGTTTCCCTTCCCTTTGACGGAAAGGAACTTCTTCCCGGTGCTTGTTGTAGCGCTCGACAAGGTTCTGGACCTCTCGGCAGCCTTCCAAGTTGTGGTTGTTTATCTTGTGTATAGGACGCCACATCTTGGAGCTGCCTCCGTCTTCAGACGACGGCCGAGGTTGTTTCTCGGGGTGTGGCCCCCGGCCACCCAGAGCTGCGGCAGCAGCGGTTGTAGGTGTGCAGTCCGATGACTTCTTTTGCGGTTGGACTTTTTCTTCTTCTTGCCACTCCTGGAGGTAGTGGCTTCACCCTTGGAGGACTTTTTGTTGTCCTCCGGAGGTGGTTGGGAGTGCATTTCACGGCCCTCCGCAGCTTTGACGCACTTGTTCGCCAAGCTAAAGAGTTCCGTGACACTGGTGACCTCCTTGGTTGCCAGCTTCTCCAGCAGCTTCTTGTCTCGTACGTCCTGTCTAAATGCCACAATGACAGAAGCGCTTGAGATAGAAGGTATAGTGTTTTGTACCTGGGAGAACCTCTAGATGAAGGATCGCAGGGACTCTCCCCCCTTTTGCTTGACAGCAAAAAGGTCCAGTTCGGTGCCTAGTCGGGTGTATGAACTCTCGAAATTGGCGGTGAACTGTTGGCAGAGTTCTGCCCAACTGTTGATGGAGTCAGGCGGGAGGCTCATGAATCCAGACCTGGCGGTCCCAGTCAAAGCCACGGGGAAATAATTGGCCATTACGGCCTCATTGCCTCCGACCGCAAGAATTGCGGTGGAGTAGATTTGGAGAAACTCAGCAGGATTGACAGTCCCGTCAAATTTCTCCGGCAGGTGAGGCTAGAACTTTTGTGGCCATCTGACCATGCGTAGGTGCATGGCCAGGACAGAATAGCCTCCTCTTACTCCCCCGAGAGCAGGACTGTCCCGAGCCTCTCGCCTTTTGCGAGCACGCTCAATATCGACCATCCTGTTGATGGTAACGGCGATCAAGCTCTGCCCGGAGGTCGTGAGTTGAAAGCCGGGTTACCGTATGGGTACGTCGCGCCCCGGAAGGGAGCGACGTCGCTTGTTGAGACGCAGCACGCCTCCTATATTGGGAAACATGCGGACCAAGTCTACCCGACACGGTCCGATGCTGTGATGGGGCCCGCCCCGAGGGGGGAGGACCTTGGTTGCTGATGCGATCGGCTGCTGCTGCAACCAGGTGTTCTACATCAGCCCTCCACTGCTCCATTGCACCCTGGAATGCTCCTGGAGGCGGTGGACGTTGGAGAAGAGCACGCGCGGCATGGAGCGCGTGTTCAGGGTTGTTGTTCGCCGATGCCGTGACCGACGCAGACGCCCCATCCCGCTGTCCAGCTTGATTCACCGGTGCGGACGGTGGCGGCGGTGGCATGACTCCTGCTGGAGCCACAACACCTGCTGGCGGCTGCATGTTGGAGGGATTGCCTCCAGCAGGTTGTGCAGCAGGGTTGCCATTTGACGATCCAGCAGCGGAGTTCACCATGCTTGAATCTCGAGCGCCCCTACCTGGCGCGTAACCTGTCTGTGTCTGGTTCTGGCAATTCTCCCGGTACTACTGTTGGTAGCCCACGGAGTTTCTAGTTCGGTATTGGGCGCGGAGAGATTCAGAACATGATGGCAAATATATACGAGGATTTACGTGGTTTGGGCCGCCTAAGCGTAATACCCTACTCAACGGGGTGTGTGGTTGTTGTATTGAGCTTCTGAGCACTCATGAGCGTGTGTCAGAGCTAAGTCTCAGAGTGTCCAAGAGTCGAGAGAGAGGATAGACCTTTGTGTATCGCCGACCAGTTCTTTTATAGTACAAGGACTGGTCGTTACACCATTAGCCTTGCCCGACATGTGGCCCTGGCGGTTGATGCTTAATACATAATTAATGAGGTTAATTACCCTTAATAGCATGGTAACGGGCCTTGACAATGCCGTTACTGGTATTAAGGGCCTTCCGATCGTGTGTCATTAATATGGTACTAATGACACTTAATCGGGTCTTGAAGTCTTTGATTGCCCCTTGAAGGTCTGAGCCATTGGGGGTCCACCAGTTTGATTATTGAGGCTGAAGATCCGGCGGTTGGACACATGGCAGCTTCGGAGCTTTCCGTTGGGGACGGGTAGGTCCGGTGTAGATGTACACCTGTCGGTACCGGAGCTTCCCTCTATCGGGGGTTAGGTCCGGGGGTGTCGCACGGGTGTTTAGCCTGGAGCTATCCCATGTGTGGGATGTAGGTCCGGTTGCAGTATACACGTGGCAGCACCGGGACTAACCATAGAAGGGAGGCAGGTCCGGTCCCGTATGACACGTGGGGCCTTCGCAGGTCTTCAACTCAGACAGGTGAAGTTCCTTTGGTCTTTTTGTAGTCCTAAGGGGTATACGGTACACAGGGTACCGACAGACACCAGTGCCTACTGCACTAGAGCCAACACCGGAGCTACCAGCGCCAGTACCAGAGGCTCCGGAGGTTGCGGTTGAAACCCTAACACTGGTCCCAGATACGACAGAGCCATTGGCAGAAGATCCGGTTTGCGGAACGTTTTTCCTCTACACTGGTGGTTGAAGATTCGACGGCAGGACCCTCCTCGTTGTCCTCGGAAGTAGACGATCCGGCCGCGGGACCTTCCTCGACCGCACTTGATGTTGACGAACTTCTGGAGATTGGCCCTGCCAACGTTGAGCTGTTGGAGAACACGCTCGCACCATGGGGATCCTACAGTTATTTTGGAGGACCCGTTGGAGCCTGTGGAGGCACCTCAGGCGGGCCCAGAGCCCATTCCCCGGATGTTGCCGATCGATAATGCCTGCTCAAGTCTCCGCTAGGTACATCTTGCCTTCAACTACGAAAGCAAATCTCTTGAAGAAGATTGCAACACCCTGAGACGTTGGCGCAGTAGACTTCATTTTGAGATGAGGCTAGCATAGTCCCCGCTTGCAGACTAGCGGGAGTGAGTGGGGAAGTAAAAGGCTCGGCTGATGTGCTTGAACAATGCGCTCAATGAGAGAGAGGCCATCATAAAGGCCCTCGATGAGAAGATCCTGGAGGTCTACGAGCATGCTCAGAAGGCCAACGAATTAGCTGACAGTCGCTCGGAGAGCCTCGATGAGTTGAGAGAACAGCTCCTCAAGCGTCGGGAGGGAATCGATGAAAGGGAGGTTAAACTCCAAGAGAAGGAGGATGAAATCCAGCAGAGGGAGGATGAGCTCTCCCAGAAGTTGGCATGCGGCGAGCAAGAGTTGGCTAACCGTGTGGAAGAATTTAAGTCATGGTGTGAACAAGAGAAGCACCGGTTGTGGCAGGTAGGGCAAGGAGTTAGCCAAAGAGAATATGTTGTCTCTAACAAGGAGGAGAAGGTGAAGGCAAAAGAGAAAGACCATCCAGATAGACAAGGTCGCGTCCACCTCCGAGAGAAACAGCTCACCGACTAAGAGAAGCTGCTAGCCGAATGGATCCAGCATCATGCCAAGGAGGTCATGCACTTCTCGAAGGAGGGCTCTGTGGAGATCTCTTCTGCAAAGAGGTCACTAGAGGGGCTCCGAAGCTCGAGAGCAGTTCAGTCTCAGCAAGTCTGGGACTTCCTCGGGCGAGCAAATGAAGCTCTAGTGTCTCTGGGATTTAGTCCGGCCCGACCGGATGACTCGGAGCCATAGATGGACAAAGCCTTCACGACGCTGAAATCTGCCGGAGCTAAGTTGGATGCTCTAGGAGATGTGGTCGTCGACCAGTTGAAGACTGAAGCGAAGTCCTTGGCTAAGAACGTCGCAGAGTATGTGTTGATGTGTTACCAAAGTCGAGACCCCACAATGTCTTTAGCTCCAGTGGTCAAAGGACCCATCGTCGAAGAGCAGGAAGCTGCCAAGGCCAGCGTCTAAGAAGCCGCCAAGAAAGTTTCTTTGTTCTTCGTGAGGAACTCTAGTAGTTAGGACCTTCCTCTTTATACCTTCCCCTTGTAAATCTATGATTTTAAATAAATGAAATCCTTTCGAATTCTATTTTTGTGTCTTCAATGCATTGCCCTTTATATTGTTGGCCCTCTGGTAGATGTGTTCAATTGATTGAGGACATCTACCATGAGGAATTTAACAAATGTCTTGAAAACTTGTGTGCTCTGACTCGTAGCCAATATGATAGCTCCGAGGTCTGAGTCTTGCTTCCGAAATCTCCAGGGACCCTTTGTTACGTCGACGACATGCCCCTTGGGAGTTGTCGGAGCTTGGTAGCATCGACGGCGCCCACTATCAACACGTAGAATGTCGATGGCGGGCTCCCTGGGGTTGTTGGAGCTTGATAGCTTCGATGGCGCCCACTGTCAATGCATAGAACGTCGACGGCGGCTCCCTGAGGGTTGTTGAAGCTTGGTAGCTTCGATGGCGCCCACAGTCAATGCATAAAACATCGACGGCAGGCCCCCTGGGGGTTGTTGGAGCTTGATAGCTTCGACAGCGCCTACTGTTAATGCATAGAACGTCGATGGCAGGCCCTCTAGACTTGTTGGAGCTTGGTACTCCAGCAACATCCATCATTGCCCGTGCAATTTGCTGTCAATTCTTCATTTTTCCTGCACATGAAAGACAAGAAAAGTAGTAAAAATCATCCTCTTGCCTATAACTTAGTTGCGGTTTATTGTCCTTACTTGAAATTTAGGTTCCAACAAATTCATTGAAAAATACAAGTTTTATGATTAACTTCCCAAATGTCCGTACGCTTTCAAGACCCACCTTACTAAGATCTGCCGGAATAGGTAGAGTGGTGTACTTAGGATGCTGGACCAGACTAAGTCGATAGCGCACTCCAAACCTGTGGTGGCTTTTGTTTTCGGGTGAGTAGATTGTCTACCAATGATAGAATCCAATGGAAAATTATCATTAAGACTTATATATTTCAAATGAATATTTAGGACCTTATTTCATGCGGATTGCACAACATCACTATTGACAAGAAGGTATAAAATGAAATGAGCTTGCACAAACGAGATGCACGTAGAGTATGTTTGTATAAAATGTTTCTCATTAATGTCCAAATAACAGGGGAATACAAGGACACACTTAAAGTACAGGACCAAGTTAAGTGTGCTATTCATCTTGTAATACCCAGGCAAGGTAAGGACACACCTAAAGTACAGGACCAAGTTAAGTGTGCTTTAGATCTAAGGCCTTCCTGATTTTGTTATAGACTCTACTAGATCCAACTTATACAAATACAAACTTACCTCCTTGAACTAGGTGTAGAACTTACAAAGGTGCTCAACGTTCCAGGGGTTGGGAAGTGGTATTCCATCCTCTGTTCCCAAGCGGACGCATCCGGGGCAGGAAACTTTGATAAGGAAACTTTGATAACCCGGAAAGGACCCTCCCGGCTGGGGGAGAGTTTGCTCATCCCTTCTTGAGTCAGTATTCTCCGCAACACCAGATCACCTTCTTCTAGCTGTCGGTTGTGCACATGCCTTTGTTGATAGCACCGGAGCGCCTGGCGGTATCACATGTTCCACACGGTTGCTTGGCACCTTGCCTCGTTGATAAGGTCTAGGTCTTCACGCTAGAGCTGGTCCTGCATGGCTTTGTCGAAGGTCCGTACCCAAAGGGAACCCATGGTGATCTTCGGGGGAAGGATAGCTTCAGCTCCGTACACCAAGAAGAAGGGTGTCTCTCCTGTGGTCTGACTCGGTGTAGTCCGGCTCGCCCATAATGCAGACAGAAGCTCTTCTATCTAGTTGACACCATGTTTCTTCAAACGCTCATAAGTGCGCATCTTGAGTCCCTTGAGTATTTCTACGTTTCCTCTCTCAGCTCGGCCATTGCTTGCCGAATGAGCTATAGATGTGTAGCTGACTGATATGCCGAGGTATTCACATTACTCTTGGAATGCTGCACTTGTGAATTGGTCAGTGATAATTCTATTCAGAACTAAAAATCTACAGACAATGGACTTCAAGAATTTGATGGCTGATTGTTTGTTGATAGTCACAACTAGAGTTGCTTCTGATCACTTTATAAACTTGTCGATGGTGACATACAAGAACCGATAACCTCCGACGGCTTTTGGGAAAGGTCCCAAAATGTCCACCCCCCACACAGCGAATGGCCACGTGGGAGGAATCATCTGTAGTGACTGCGCTGGTGTATGAATTTGCTTCGCGTGGAATTGGCATGCTTCACACTTCTTGACCAGCTCGACTGCATCATGGAGTGTTGTAGGCCTATAAAAACCATGTCGAACGGCCTTACCTACCAACGTGCGGGATGATGGGTGATTCCCACACTCACCTCCATGGATCTCTACGAGGAGCTCGCAACCTTCTTCCAGGAAATGCACCGCATTAGAATGTCGTTGGCACCACATTGATAGAGACCCCCCTCTACCAACGTGCATCTTTTAGCCAACCTGACAATTCGCTCAGCGGATACACCATCTTCAGGAAGGATATTGTCTTTAAATTAGTCCCAGACCTCCGAGATCCAGGCATTAAGACCAACCTGAACTTCCAGATCTTGCGCGACGGGTTGCTTAGAGCCTCCTGTAGCGCCTACGATCCTTGGTGGGCGCCATGGTAATAGGGCCACTGGGACCGCCAGCTTCGAGGTGCTGGTCTTGCCCCCATCACTTAGTTTAGCAGGTTGAGCGGCAGGTGCTGGTAATCTTCTGACAAAAACTCTATGGGGAGCTTGAGCCCCGGTTGAAGCCTTCATCGAGAGGTCATCAGCTTTAGCATTGTTAATACGTTGGACATGGCGGAGATCGAGGATGTGGTAGTCCTTCTGCAGCTTCGGGACTTCAAGTAAAGAAGCAACAAGTTCAGGGTTGTTGCAGCTACATTCACCTTTGACTTGTTTGATGATGAGTTGCGAATAACCCTTCACCGGGAGCTGTGGGACGCCATATGATAGCACCACCTTGAGTTCGAAGGTGAGAGCTTCATATTCCACCATGTTGTTGGTTGCCTTAAAGTCGAGGCCCACCATGTACTTGACCTTCTTCTCGGTCAGAGTGAGGAGAAGGATTTCATCTCTGGCCCCCTACTTCTGCACAGAACTGTCGATGTAGAGAGTTCAGTGAGGCTCGGTGAAGACCAGGACCTTAGGTTCCCACTTCCGCTCATCGAGGCCCCCTAGAATTGTTGAAGAAGGTGTCCACTCCGCCACGAAGTCAGCCAGCGCCTGATTCTTGATGGCATGTTGGGGCAGGAATTTAAGGACGAGTTCTGCCAAATCCGCTACCCACTTGGCAATATTTCACGTAGAATTGGGATTATGTAAAATAGCTCATAGTGGATAAGAAGTTACCACTGAAATCTTGTGGGCTTGGAAGTAGTGATGAAGATTCCTTGAGGCAATAAGCATTGCGTACAGTAGCTTATGCACCTCAATATACCGAGTCTTAGCGTCGTGTAGTACTTTGCTGATGAAGTACACTGGCCTCTAGACACTCCGGACCCTCCCAAAGGGGTCCAAAGCTTCTTCTTCATCAACCCGAACCCTCCCGAAGGTGTCTGAACCTTCTTATTCTCGAGTGGGTATTCTCTCAGTTGAGAGAAGTTGATCCACAAGCATCTTGCCTTTAGGATGTATGTCTGGGGGCTAGGAACCAGACTCGCCTTCAGGTAACTCCGGACCCTCCTGGAGGGGTCTAGGATCCTAAGTTGAAGATGTTTCTGGACTCTCCGCAACCAGAACCATGCTGACAACCTCTGTAGTTGCAGCGATATAAAGCAGAAGAGGCTCACCAGGCTCTGGAGCTATCATGATTGGTAGTGTGGTGAGGAACTGATTGAGCTCCTGGAATGCCTTCTCTGCTTCTTCAGACCAATGGAATGGTCCAGACTTCCTCAATAGCTTGAAGAAGGGAAGTGTTTGCTCCGCTAGTCTTGAGATGAACCGGTTGAGCGAGGCTAGACATCCAGTTAGCTTTTGGACATCCTTGATACGGGTTGGAGGCCGCATCTCTTTAATGTCTTTAATCTTGGCCGGATTTGCCTCAATTCCTCTATGAGTCACCAAGAAACCAAGGAGCTTTCTGGAGCTAACCCCGAAGACACACTTGTCAAGGTTGAGCTTCGTGCGCGTCTGGTGCAGCTTGTCGGAGGCGGCTTGAAGATTGTCCAGGAGTGAGTCATGTTCTTCACCTTAACGACAGTGTCATTGACGTAGACTTCCACCAGGTCCCTAATCATCTCCCCAAAGGTTTTGTGCATGGCTCGCACAAAAGTTGAGGCAGCATTCTTAAGACCAAAAGGCATGGCAGTATAACAATACAACCCATCTACTGTAATAAAGGCAGTATTCTCTTCATCTTCCATAGACATTGGAATTTGATTATATCTAGAATACGCATCTAAGAAGCACAATAGTTCACACCCGGAGGTAGAATCCACTATCTAATCTATTATAGGTAGTGGAAAAGGATCTTTTGGGCATGCCTTATTCAATGTAGTGTAGTCGATGCACATCCGAAGCTTCCCGCCGGACTTCGGCACAACGACTGGGTTTGCCAGCCACCGTGGATGGTGAACCTTCGGGATGAATCCAGAGTCGAGCAGCTCCTTGACTTTTTGTCTGATGAAGTTCTGCTGCTGTGACGCCCGGTTCCGAAAATGAACCAAGCTAACGCATATGTGTGCCTAGGATGTTCAACACACATACACGAGTAATTCACAAATGATAAACAGATAATTACTACAGATCAAATTATTAAATAAGTACTCTTATTACATAATTCATTATATCCTCGAATACAAGCTCTAATGAATATTAATGACAAGTTCAACTAATGCAGCGGAAATAAACTAATTAGGCAACTAAGCAAACTAAGCATAAGGGATAGCGCAGCTCCATGCAACACCACAAGCAAAGCTGTCGGTAGACACGGCCTAGATCTCCGCATTATCACTATTAAACTCACAATTCTGACCTGCAACTGTTGGGGGGGATTGCAAGAGTGAGTACATGTCGTACTCAGCAAGTGTGGAAAGTATGACATGTGGCTGATTCAAATGACGACAGTAATAATGGCTAAGTGCTGAAAAGTACAGTAAAACATTTGGAAAGCATTATTATATATATTATATGGGTGAAGTAAACCCATCATAACCATAAGTAATACCATAATACCAATCTGAATTCACTACCATCATCAATAATTCCAGATTTCACCATCGTCAATAACCATATTCAATACCAGAAACTAATCCATAACCATCCATAACTATTACCAAACCATAACCATCCCAAATTCCAATTTCCCTCTAATCATGGAAGTTGTCCAGGTGCTCATAACCGGGAGCACGGCTATCATGATAGTTTTAATTAACTCTGCAGAGTTTGTACCTCTTTACCCACGTGTTCGTGATTTCATCACCTTTCGGCGACTAAGAACCTCCCTTATGCCAATTACACTTCCTTTGGTGTATGGCCAAGAGGTCACAAAATAGCCTTTACAAAGGGATTACTAGCCTATTTAGACCCCACTGAGGTTTCACCGATGGCGATGCCTCCAACTGAGCACATCTTCAACCAAGGGCCCCCTCTTGAGCCATTCGGATCCCAGGTTAGTCCCACCAATCATCAACAAATCCAATCCGACTACCCCTTCCCCGAGCATCCACAATGGTCCAAACAGCACTAGCAAAGCCCTAATTAATCAGCTACGCCGCACCCATACTTGGCCTCGTGGTGGCACTGTAGTCCTGGCTTATTCTCGCATGAACCGGTCCTTAGATCTAAAGCAAGCAAACCACCATAACATCCAACCCATCCACATACCAGGCTCGCTTAGATCACCCATCACCATACCGTATCGACCAGTTCACATTAACCAGAATATCATTAATACATAATTAAATGTGTAGTGTTGGTTTTTCCATCCCAATTAATTAAGCGAAGCAAAAAGGTAAAAAGCCCTTCCCGACTCTCTACCATATATCCCAGGTGACAAGGGTGGTTTAACAAGTCTAGTAAACTTCCTACCATAGGATTCCCATCAAATTGACACAGCATGCAGTTTTGCAAACAAAACATTTATTTTAAAACAGGATCAATATGCTTCAAGGACACTTGCCTTGCTCCGGCGGATAGGGTTGCTCAAGCGCTTCGAAGTCTTGATTCTCGAAATCCTCATACACGACCTCTTGAGCACTTCCCTCTACTCGTGATCATACATACAAGAAAACATATACAATCAACATAATGCACACAAAATAATCAACATGCAATGACATGTATGCATGCACAATTCAATAATTAATTTACTACAGTTGTTTAATAATTAGATGCAACTAGTTCATACGTGTTCATATGAGTTTATGTGGGTTTTAGGGTGGATTAATGCTGCTGAAAATAAAATTATGGTGCAACTAAAATCAATTTACATCTATTAGATCTAATACGTCGCTAAAATTCGCATCGGGAACGAATCCTACCGTAGATCTAATGGTTTGAAGGTCGCGGGATGGGGACGATGCGTAGACGAAGTAGATGCGTCCTCCGGCGGCACGACGACGGCGACGCGATGGCGACGACGATCTCCGGCGGACGATGGGGCCCTCCTCTTTTTCTTCCTCTTCTTCCCCTCTTTTTTTCTTCCTTTTCTTCCCCTGGCGACGGCGGCTCTGGTGCTTTTCTTTTCCCTCTGTACCGGCGGCGCTTTCTGGGATCGGGGAAAACGAGGGCCTCGGTCCCTTTTTATACCGGGCGGCTAGGGCCGGCGCTGGGAGTTACGCGCGGTAGTCTAGTTGGTTACGATGCGGGAGTCTCGGCGATTCGCGGCGGGCGGGGCCGGCTCCGCGCGTGGGCGCGTGTGCCGCGTGGGGCGAGCGGGCGGGCGCTGGTCGGCTCGGCCGCCTAGCCAGCAGGCGGTTTTTCCCTTTTTTTCCTTCTTTTTTTTAGATTTTTATTATTATAATATATTTTATTATTTATATTTTATTTATTTTATTTATCTTATTTATTTTATTTATTTATTATTATATATATTTATTATTATATAATTTATTTATATATATTTCTTTTTATCTATTATTATTATTATTATATATTTATTCCCTAATACATGTTTTAGGCTATAATTGTTATTTTCTATTTCTTCTTTTGCTACATACATTTGTATATATGCTCCATCTTTTATGTTTTATGATTTTTCTTTTATCCTACTTATGTTTAATGCATGATCATGTATGCAATGCATGATGCGAAAATTTAGGGTGTTACAAACCTACCCCCCTTAAAGTGAATCTCGCCCTCGAGATTCGATAGCGTGGAGAAAAGATGCGGGAATTCTGCCTTCAGGTCTTCTTCACGTTCCCATGTAGCTTCGGCTTTCCGTATGGTGTTTCCATTGCACTTTGCACCAACGGATCCTCTTATTTCTCGTGACTCTTTCCTTCACGTCCAAGATCTTGATAGGTTGCTCGACATAAGACAAATCCTCCTGAAGTTGTAACTCGTCCATCGGCACTTGTTCTTCCGGCACCCTGAGACACTTCTTGAGTTGAGACACGTGAAACACATCATGTACGTCTGAAAGATGAGCTGGCATCTCCAACTTATATGCTATTTCTCCTCTTTTGTCCAAAATCTTGAATGGTCCAATATAACGAGGTGCGAGCTTGCCTCTTATGTTAAACCTCTTATGACCTCTCATAGGTGACACCTTGAGGTAAACAAAATCTCCTATTTCAAAGGCTAATTTCCTTCTCCTATTGTCCGCATAGCCTTTTTGTCTTGATTGGGCAGCCTTCAAGTTTTCACGAATTATCTGGACTTGCTTTCCGGCTTCTTGCAACACATCCGGACCAAATACTTGACTTTCTCCTGCCTCATTCCAGAATAAAGGTGTCCTACACTTCCTCCCATAAAGCGCTTCATATGGTGACATTTTCAAGCTTGCTTGGTAACTATTGTTGTATGAAAATTCTGCGTATGGCAAGCTTTTATCCCAACTTTTCCCATGCTTTAATGCACAAGCTCTTAACATGTCCTCCAAAATCTGATTGGTCCTCTCGGTTTGTCCATCCATTTGAGGATGATATGCGGAACTAAAATTCAACCTCGTTCTCAAAGCTTCATGCAATTTTTGCCAAAATCTGGAGGTAAATTGAGAACCTCTATCCGAGACTATCTTCTTAGGGACTCCATGTCGACACACAATATGCTCCATGTATATTTCGGCCAATCGTGCAGTTGTATACTTGGTCTTCACAGGGACAAAATGAGCTGACTTGGTTAAGCGATCCACAATTATCCAAATTGAGTCATACCCAGACTGAGTACGCGGTAACCCAACTATGAAGTCCATACCAATTTCTTCCCACTTCCATTCCGGAATCTTCAACGGTTGCAATAATCCGGCTGGCCTTTGATGTTCCACCTTGACTCGTTGGCACACATCACACAATGCTACGTATTCAGCTATGTCCTTCTTCATGCTATCCCACCAATAGCAAGTCTTCAAGTCTTTGTACATCTTTGTACAACCAGGGTGAATTGAGTAAGGCGAGTCATGTGCCTCCTTTAATATTGTCTCCCAAATATGCTTTACATTAGGCACAACGATCCTCTTTCCAATCCATAAGGTACCATGTTCGTCTTCATCAAACCTGAATTCTCTCCCTTCCTCGATCCTTTCCTTGATTTCCTTGATCTCTTCATCTGCGGTTTGGGCCTCTCGAATCTCTTGCTCCAAGGTTGGGTTTAACTCCATCATCTCCATCTCATTTACAAATCCAAGGTTCAATCGTTCAAAATCCTTACATAACTCGGACGGTAACTCTCGAACTGTAAGTTGATGGCTTACTCCCTTTCTACTCAAAGCATCGGCCACGACATTGGCTTTTCCCGGATGATAGTTGATTCCCACATCATAATCCTTGATGAGCTCCAACCATCTTCGTTGCCTCAAATTCAGATCTGTCTGTGTGAAAATATACTTAAGACTTGTGATCCGTATAAATTTCACACCTATGTCCGAGAATATAGTGTCTCCAAATCTTCAATCCATGTACCACGGCTGCAAGTTCAAGGTCGTGTGTAGGATAATTCTGCTCATGTTTCTTCAATTGTCTTGACGCGTAGGCGACCACTTGACCTTCTTGCATCAATACACACCCAAGTCCTTGTCTCGATGCATCACAATAGATGTTGAAACTCTTGCTTACATCCGGCAATACCAAAACTGGGGTTGTTGTCAACCTTTTCTTCAACTCCTCAAAACTATTCTGACAAGCTTCAGTCCATTGGAACGCCTTCCCCTTCATTAGCAATTCCGTCATGGGCTTGGCTATCTTGGAAAAGTCCTTGATGAATCGACGGTAATATCCAGTCATTCCAAGAAAAATCCTTATTTCATTGACGTTTTGCGGTGGTTCCCACTTCAACACATCTCTCACTTTTCTGGGGTCAACCGATACTCCTCCTCCTGAGATTATATGACCCAAAAATGGCACCTCTTTCAACCAAAACTGGCACTTGCTGAACTTGGCATACAATTGATGCTCCCTCAATTTCTGCAACGTAAGCCTCAAGTGTTCCTCATGTTCCTTCTCATCCTTCGAGTAGATCATAATATCATCAATAAACACCACAACGAACTTGTCCAAGTACTCCATGAATACTTTATTCATGAGGTACATAAAGTAGGCAGACGCATTTGTCAATCCAAAAGACATCACGGTGTACTCATAAGATCCATACCGTGTCCGAAATGTTGTCTTGGGTATATCCGATGGTCTAATCTTCATTTGGAAGTATCCCGACCTCAAATCAATCTTGGAAAACACACAGGCGCCTTTCATCTGATCAAACAAATCCTCTATACGGGGCAAGGTGTACTTGTTCTTGATTGTTACCTCGTTGAGAGCTCGGTAATCCACGCACATCCTTTGGGATCCGTCCTTCTTGTCCACAAATAGAACGGGCGCTCCCCAAGGTGAAGATCTAGGGCGAATGAAACCCTTCTCTAATTGCTCTTGAATCTGTTTCTTGAGCTCCGCTAATTCCATAGGAGGCATCCTATACGGCCTCTTAGCTATAGGTGCAGTTCCAGGTATTAAATCAATAACAAACTCAATGTCTCGATCGGGTGGCATACTTGGCAACTCGTTTGGAAAAACATCCAAAAATTCACACACCACCGGAATCTCCTCAATTGCGGTACCGTCCATATGATTCAGCTCCAATTGCTTCGGTGCGGTTTGAGATGCTTCAAATTCTACGGTGATTCCTTCCTCATTGGTCAACTTCACCGTCTTCGTGGCACACTCAATAACTCCATTGTGCTTCCTCAACCAGTCCATACCAAGTATAATGTCCAATCCTTGAGAATCCAAAACTATGAGGTTGGCGGAGAAGTCTACCCCCCTTATTATAAGGCTTACTTTTGGACATACTATATTTGTCCTCATCTCTCCTCCAGGAGACTTAACCAACAGAGTAAACTTCATATGAGAGATAGGCAAACTATACTTGGCAACATACTTTGATGCAATGAATGAATGTGATCCTCCAGAATCAAATAACATAGTTGCGGGGTTGGAGTTGGCGAGAAACATACCAATGACCACGTCATCCGCTTGTTGAGCATCCTCCGTAGAGACATGGTTCACGTTGCCACGAGCAAAGTTTTGCTGTCCACGGCTTCCTTGTGGCTGTCCTCCATTAGGTCTTGGGTTTTGCCTCGGCGCATTGCTTCCTTGACCAAGGCCTGACTTAGGACATTGATTCGCAAAGTGTCCAGCTTCTCCACAAGTATAGCACCTCTTAACTCCACCAGAATTATTGGGACGAGCTTGGTTTTGAGCATTGGTTCCAGGAAAGTTAGCACGAGGTGCATAAGGCATTGCTTGTATGACAGGGCGCTGCTGCACAAACTGAGTTGGGCGCGGTGCATAACTAGGGCGCTGAACAGGAATAGAGGAGCTGTAATGAGGCGCATTGGGCGGCGCAAAGCGAGGGCGCACATTACTTCCTTGTTGTTGTCCTTGATATGGCGCCTTCCTCTTGATTTCTTGCTCCATCTCACGGATCTTGTTCTCAACCAAAATTGCTTTGTCCACAAGCTTCTGGAAATTGGCATAATCACAATTGAGCAATTGTACTTGGATCTCATTGTTCAAGCCCCTCATGAGTATTGCTTCCGACTGTCCCGACTCACATCCTCAGGCGCATACCTTGAGAGTTGAGTGAACTTATTGAGATATTCACTCACGCTTGATCTTCCTTGCCTTAAATTCTCAAATTCTTGCCTCTTCAAGAGCATAAGTCCCTCGGGCACATAATGAGAACGAAAATTCTCCTTGAATTCGGCCCAAGTGATTCTTTCTTGGTTCTCATGAGCATTGCGATAAGAATCCCACCAATCTGCAGCTGCTCCAACTAGTTGATGAGAAGCAAATAGGACCTTCTCTCGGTCACTGCATTGGACAATAGCAAGTTTCTTCTCCACGGACTTGAGCCAATCATCAGCATCCATAGGGTCGGCAGCTTGAGCAAAGGTCGGTGACCTAGTCCTCATAAACTCTCCCAATCGGTTATGAGGAGGCGGGGGTGGTGGCGGGGGCGGTATATGAGGCTGATTGTTGTTGCCAGCTTGCAGCTGTCCCATGGTCTGTATCATGGTCTGCATGAGCTGGTTCTGCATAGCTAGTAGTTGCTCAATATTGATAGCTCCATGAGCAGGTCCTTGTCCGTTGTTGTTCTGAGGCACTCCATTGTTCTCCTCCTCATCATTGACATCCCTCTGGTTGCGAGTTCTCACCATCTGAAGAAAAGCAATAGGTAAGGATTTAGAAACGTCCCCAACTATATGCATCAAGGGATATGGAGCTAACCAACTAGCTATATTAGCCTAGGTGGACATGGCAATGCTAAAGCATCCCAAAATCCTCTATTAAGCACACAAGCAAACAATATACATATAGCAAACAACACTTCAAGCAAAAACACATCGATTCCTGAGTGCTCCTATGTGCTCTAAAGTGTCCATCCTATCTAGGTTGCATCCTACGGTCAACCTGTGGCTCTGATACCAATCTGTGACGCCCGGTTCCGAAAATGAACCAAGCTAACGCATATGTGTGCCCAGGATGTTCAACACACATACACGAGTGATTCACAAATGATAAACAGATAATTACCACAGCTCAAATTATTAAATAAGTACTCTTATTACATAATTCATTATATCCTCGAATACAAGCTCTAATGAATATTAATGACAAGTTCAACTAATGCAGCGGAAATAAACTAATTAGGCAACTAAGCAAACTAAGCATAAGGGATAGCGCAGCTCCATGCAACACCACAGGCAAAGCTGACGGTAGACACGGCCTAGATCTCCGCATTATCACTATTAAACTCACAATTCTGACCTGCAACTGTTGGGGGAGATTGTAAGAGTGAGTACATGTCGTACTCAGCAACTGTGGAAAGTATGACATGTGGCTGATTCAAATGACGACAGTAATAATGACTAAGTGCTGAAAAGTACAGTAAAACATTTGAAAAGCATTATTATATATATTATATGGGTGAAGTAAACCCATCATAATCATAAGTAATACCATAATACCAATCTGAATTCACTACCATCATCAATAATTCCAGATTTCACCATCGTCAATAACCATATTCAATACCAGAAATTAATCCATAACCATCAATAACCATTACCAAACCATAACCATCCCAAATTCCAATTTCCCTCTAATCATGGAAGTTGTCCAGGTGCTCATAACCGGGAGCACGGCTATCATGATAGTTTTAATTAACTCTGCAGAGTTTGTACCTCTTTACCCACGTGTTTGTGATTTCATCACCTTTCGGCGACTAAGAACCTCCCTTATGCCAATTACACTTCCTTTGGTGTATGGCCAAGAGATCACAAAATAGCCTTTATAAAGGGATTACTAGCCTATTTAGACCCCACTGAGGTTTCACCGGTGGCGATGCCTCCAACTGAGCACATCTTCAACCAAGGGCCCCCTCTTGAGCCATTCGGATCCCAGGGTAGTCCCACCAATCATCAACAAATCCAATCCGACTAACCCTTCCCCGAGCATCCACAATGGTCCAAACAGCACTAGCAAAGCCCTAATTAATCAGCTACGCCGCACCCATACTTGGCCTCATGGTGGCACTGTAGTCCTGGCTTATTCTCGCATGAACCGGTCCTTAGATCTAAAGCAAGCAAACCACCATAACATCCAACCCATCCACATACCAGGCTCGCTTAGATCACCCATCACCATACCGTATCGACCAGTTCACATCAACCAGAATATCATTAATACATAATTAAATGTGTAGTGTTGGTTTTTCCATCCCAATTAATTAAGCGAAGCAAAAAGGTAAAAAGTCATTCCCGACTCTCTACCATATATCCCAGGTGACAAGGGTGGTTTAACAAGTCTAGTAAACTTCCTACCATAGGATTTCCATCAAATTGACACAGCATGCAATTTTGCAAACAAAACATTTATTTTAAAACAGGATCAATATGCTTCAAGGACACTTGCCTTGCTCCGACGGATAGGGTTGCTCAAGCGCTTCGAAGTCTTGATTCTCGAAATCCTCGTACACGACCTCTTGAGCACTTCCCTCTACTCGTGATCATACATACAAGAAAACATATACAATCAACATAATGCACACAAAATAATCAACATGCAATGACATGTATGCATGCACAATTCAATAATTAATTTACTACAATTGTTTAATAATTAGATGCAACTAGTTCATACGTGTTCATATGAGTTTACGGGGGTTTTAGGGTGGATTAATGCTGCTGAAAATAAAATTATGGTGCAACTAAAATCAATTTACGTCTATTAGATCTAATACGTCGCTAAAATTTGCATCGGGAACGAATCCTACCGTAGATCTGACGGCTTGACGGTCGCGGGATGGGGACGATGTGTAGACGAAGTAGATGCGTCCTCCAGCGGCACGACGACGGCGACGCGATGGCGACGACGATCTCCGGCGGACGGTGGGGCCCTCCTCTTTTTCTTCCTCTTCTTCCCCTCTTTTTTTCTTCCTTTTCTTCCCCTGGCAGCGGCGGCTCTGGTGCTTTTCTTTTCCCTCTGTATCGGCGGCGCTTTCTGGGATCGGGGAAAACGAGGGCCTCGGTCCCTTTTATACCGGGCGGCTAGGGCCGGCGCTGGGAGTTACGCGCGGTAGTCTAGTTGGTTACGATGCGGGAGTCTCGGCGATTCGCGGCGGGCGGGGCCGGCTCCGCGCGTGGGCGCGCGTGCCGCGTGGGGCGAGCGGGCGGGCGCTGGTCGGCTCGGCCGCCTAGCCAGCAGGCGGTTTTTCCCTTTTTTTCCTTATTTTTTTTAGATTTTTATTATTATAATATATTTTATTATTTATATTTTATTTATCTTATTTATTTATTATTTTATATATATTATTATATAATTTATTTATATATATTTCTTTTTATCTATTATTATTATTTTATATTTATTCCCTAATACATGTTTTAGGCTATAATTGTTATTTTCTATTTCTTCTTTTGCTACATACATTTGTATATATGCTCCATCTTTTATGTTTTATTATTTTTCTTTTATCCTACTTATATTTAATGCATGATCATGTATGCAATGCATGATGCGAAAATTTAGGGTGTTACAGCTGCTCAACAGATTGCTTCCGAGGCTTCTATTGTATGGGTCGTGTGTCGGGGTAGATCTTTAGACGTTGCTCCATCACCTCCCTAGGGATCCCAAACATTTGTGTTGGTTGTCATGCAAACACGTCGACATTCACTAAAAGGAAGGTGACGAGCGCGAGTTCCTATTTCTCGGTCAGACCTCCCGATATTTGGATGGTCTAAGCGGCATTAGAACCAATTTGGACGACTTTGACGGGAACGTCGGTGTCGCTTCTTGGTTGCACACAAGATGCAGAAGATGAGCCGCGTTGACGCGAGCTCAGGGGTTGTTGAGCAGCTTGCTCGCCGAACCCTTCTTCTTGTGCTGTAGCAAGCGCATGAAGTTCTTCCAGCGTAGTGACCCCAACGTGTGATCCCCTCGGATCTGGAGGACTCCTGATGGAGTCGGCATATTTAACACGAGATAGCCGTAGTGGACCACGACCATGAACCTATACAATGCAGGCCTGCCTAGGATCGCATTGAAGGGTAGGTTGATGTGAGCCACATCAAACACTAGCTTCTCAGACCGGTAGTTCTCCTGTGTCCCGAAGGTCACAGGTAAAGTAACCGATCCAAGAGGTGTGATAGCTCCCTGACCTACTCCAGAGAAAGGGTGTGAGGGCCTTAGGTCCGAGAGATTGAGTTGGAGCTTCACAAAAGCTACAAAGCTGAGGAGGTTGAGCGTCGCGCCTCCATCCACCAAGACATGGTAGAGCTGGATATTGTTGATAGTCGAAGAGACCATCATGGGAAATTGTCCACATCCCACCATGTTTTTTAGACATTCTGAAGCATCGAAGGCGATGGAAGTATCCATCCACTTCTGATGTGGCTCCGCCTTGGCAGTAGGAGCAACAACGGCCATCTCTCGATGCATAGTCTAAGGATGCGCCGTGAGGTGATATCCCAGGACCGTCCATATATCATATGGAGAGTCTTCCGATGCTCATTGTCGGAGATGTCAGAGTCGTCATCGACGGTGTTGTAGATCGCTGTTAACGCCTTCTTGGCGTCTTGGAATCCTAGCTCCTGATCGGACAAAGCTTCATCGACTTTTTTCTTCCCTTCCCACTGGCAGAAAGGGGTCTCGTCTGGGCGCTTGCTGTTATGTCTAACAAGCCTCTTGACCCTGCGACAGTCTTCAAGATCGTGGCTCGTTGATTTGTGGATCAGACACCACATCTTTTCGCTGTCACCATCTTCAGACGATGGTCGAGGTCGCTTGTCGGGGCGTGGCCCCCGACCACTCAGAGCTGCGGCAGTGGCAGCAGTAGGTGTACTGGCAAGTGACTTCTTCTTGTCACTTGACTTCTTCTTCTTCTTCTTCTTCTTCTTCTTCTTCTTCTTCTTCTTCTTCTTCTTCTTCTTCTTCTTCTTCTTCTTCTTCTTCTTCTTCTTCTTCTTCTTCTTTTTTCCACTGCCAATGGTAGTAGCTTCAGCTTTGGAGGATTCCTTGCCTCCGCAGCTGGTTTGGAGTGCATCTCACGGCCCTCCGTAGCTCTGGCACATTTGTCAGCCAGGCTGAAGATCTTCGCGACACTGTATACATTCTTGGTTGTCAGCTTCTCCAGCATCTTCTTATCTTGGACCCTTTGTCGAAATGCAACGACGACAGAAGCGTTGGAGATAGAAGGGATGATATTTCGTACTTGAGAGAATCGATGGATGAAGGATCACAGCGACTCCCCCAACTTCTGTTGTATGACGAAGAGGTCCAGCTCGGTGCCAGACCAGATGTAGGAGCTCCCGAAGTTGGCGGTGAACAGGCAATAAAGTTCCACCCAATTGTAGATAGAGTCGGGCGGTAAGCTCATGAACCAGGTCCTTGCAGTCCCAGCCAGAGCCACGAGGAAGTAGTTGGCCATCACGTCCTCATTGCCTCCAGCCGCGAGGATGGCGGTGGAGTAGATTTGAAGAAATTCGACAAGGTTAACTGTCCCATCGTATTTCTCCGACAAATAAAGCCGAAACTTGGGTGGCCACTCGACCATGCGGAGGTGTATGGCTAGGGCCGAACAGCCGCCCCCACTCCCAGAGGAGAAGGGTTTTCTTGAGCAATGCGCCTCTCGCGAGCACGCTCGATGTTTACACGGCCGTCTTGCCGCATGTAACGGAGATCGAGCTCTGACTGGAGATCCTAAGTCGAAAGCCTTGTCATCGTGTGAGTACGGCGAGCCCCGGAGGGCAGTGACATCACTTGCTAGGAGGGCGCACGTCTCCTGTGCTGTGACGTCTAAGGAACAAGTCTACCAGACAGGGTCCTATTCCGAGAAGGTGCCTGCCCTGCATGGGGCAGACCTTGGTTGCTCATCGCATTGGCTGCGGCTGCAACCAAATGCTCCACATTAGCGTGCCACTGTTTTAGCGCGGCGGGAGGAGCTCCTGGCACTGGTGGACGCTGGAGGAGAGTCCGCGCTGCATTCAGCGCGTTCTCAGGGTTGTTCGTCGATGCAGATATCGAGGCAAATACACCATCCTGCTGAGATGGTGGTGGTGGTGTAGGAACGACACCAGCCGGAACTACAACGTTGGTCGGCTGTTGCACATTGGATGGATGTCCTCCAGTAGGATGCACAGTCGGTCCAATGGATGAAGCAGCGGCGGAGTTCACCATCTTGAATCTTGAAAGCCCCCCTTCCTGGCGCGCTAAATGTCGAAGTGTGGACTAGGACACTTCCCCTGATACTACTAAGAAGTATTCCGCGGAGGTTCGTATTCGGTTGGGGCGAGAGTCATGATCGAGACAAGAGGTGAACACTGAGAGTTTTACGTGGTTCGGGCCGCCTGAGCGTAATACCCTACTCCACGGGGTGTGTGTTGATTGTATAAACTTGAATGGCTTGAGATCAGTTTAGATAGCTTGTCCTTCTACCGTGCAGTGCAACCCTTTTATATGCTAAGGACGGACTATTACAGTTTGTGTCTAGCCCGACAAGTGTCCCCGGTTGTATTAACTACCCTGTACACAATCTATAGTGTTATGAGGGGTTAATTATGTGATAACGTGCCTTAATAATACTGTTACCAGTCTTGATAGTCCTTTGATCGTGTGTCATTAATATAGCATTAGTAACGCGTTAACCAGGCCTTGTAATGGCTAATTGATAGTCCTTGAATGTTCGCACAGTTGGAGATCTCGCTGTCTTCCCTTTGCTGATGTAGGTCCAAGCATTGACACGTGGAAGCTCTGGAGCTTCCCTCTACTGGGGGATAGATCCGGTGCCATTGGACACATGGCATTCCTGGAGCTTCCCTGAGGAGGGAGGCAGATCTGGCTCTGCAGGACACGTGGTAGCACCGGAGCTACCCAAATGAGAGAGGCAGGTCCGACTCTTCTAGATATGTGTCTACATCGGAGCCACCCTAAGGCGGGAGGTAGATCCAGTTCCGCGGAATGCATATCCCCTTCGGACGTCCGCCACTTGGACATAGGAACTCATCGGCTTTGCTTGCGGTGTCAGTGGGTACCTGGTACACAGGGTACCGACAGCAACCATGTTGTCCCCTTTAGCAATGTTCTTTGTCTGTTCTGGATATTAATATGTATATATTGTATATATTAGATTGGAGGATGTAATTGCAAAGAATCTACCACTCATCTCGGAAAACTATGGAGAATTTACTAGTCCTACTTGATGGCTATGATAGTGTGGAAGTAGTGTCTTCCCTCTTTGTCTTATGTACCAAGATGGAAACAGAGAAGACATTGATGCTACAAAGTGGGAGGTGAAACCTTCAACAATCATGTCTTTCATATTGCAGCTCGATATAGATTAAAGGAGACACAATCGTTTCCTATTCATAGGAACACAACGGTTTCCTATTCATTGCAATATTAGGGAGAGCAAGCTATGAATTGCAATGTATGAACTATAAATTATAGATGCGAGCTGAGAAAATTATGAATTGCTACGTATAGAACTATATTTTGCAAATGTACACACTATGAATTGCAATGTATGAAGCTATGATTTGCAATGTATGAACTATGAATTGCAATGTATAAACTATGAATTGCATTGAATATATTTGTAGTTGCTATTATTTAAATTTGATCAGGAACTTAAAAATAATAGCATTTAATTAGTAATGTCCTATTGCTTTATTACAGGCGGAATTGTATGTTAGGATCCGCCTGAGACAACGCATCATCACAGGCGGCACGTTGTACGTAAACAACCGCCTGTAGAAATTCATTAGCACATGCGGTTTCTAGAGCCGCTTGTGAAATTTTTTTATTTTCACAGACTCTTCGTTTCAGGCGGTTTTTAAATCCGTTTGTGATAATAGATGCTAATACCCAACTGTTCCACGCACATGCTCGGTAGCGAAAAAAGAAAAATTTCATAGCCAAATTGATGAAGGATGATCAACCATTCACCCATCATGAAGACAAAGCTAAGTTGATCGATGAATTTTATTATAATCTCCTTGGGAGTAACAAGAACAGAGATTTTACAATTGGTCTAGCAACTTTGGGAATCCCTTTCTATGATCTGGCCGATCTAGAAGTTCCATGCTCCGAAACTGAAGTTCTGGAAACCATTAAGAGTCTACCTTCAGAAAAGGCCCCAGGACCGGATGGGTTCACGGGTGGATTTTACAAGGCTTGCTGGTCAATAATAAAAGCTGATGTTATGTATGTTGTCTCTGCTGTTTGGAACAGGAAATTCCCTAATTTCGACCTGCTCAATACCGCCTACATCACCCTTATTCCTAAAAAAACTGAGGCTGACTCGGTCAAGGATTTCAGGCCCATAAGTTTGGTTCACAGTGTAGCTAAGCTGATCACAAAACTCCTAGCAAATCGTTTGCTAAACATCTCAATGACATGGTCTCGCCTGTCCAAAATCCCTTTATAAAAGGTCGATTCATACAAGATAATTTCATGCTCGTGCAGCAGTCTGCGAGGCGTCTCCATCAGCGTAGACAGTCATCTATTCTTCTCAAATTGGACATCTCCAAGGCGTTTGATTCAGTCTCATGGCCTTTTCTCCTGGAAGTTTTGTCTCAGCTCGGCTTCGGTCAAATTTGGAGAGACATAATCAGTGGACTTCTTGCTACGACTTCCACCCGTGTGATGCTTAATGGTGTTCCGGGGGACTGCATCTTGCATCATCGGGGCTTGCGTCAGGGAGACCCTTTATCTCTGATGCTCTTCATCCTTGTCATGGATATTTTGGGTCGGCTGTTTATCAAGGCAGAGGTGGAAGGGCAACTCAACTCTCTCTCGGTTAGATCTCTTCAGCATCGTATCTCCATTTATGCCGATGATGTTGTTATCTTTCTCAATCCTAATGCTGATGACATCAATACTATGAAGGATATCCTCATCTTGTTCGGCGAAGCTTCAGGCCTGTGTAACAATGCCCAAAATAGTAGTGTTTTCCCAATCCGGTGTGGGGATAGTGAGGTAGCTGTCATTCAGGAACTGCTGCCTTGTGAACTGTCGGACTTTCCATGCAAATATTTAGGCATACCCCTATCCCTAAAGAGACTGACAAAGGCAGAGGTCTGGCCAATTATTGATAAAATGGCTGACCAATTACCTGGTTGGAAGGCAGATTTAATGACAACAATGGGAAGAAGAGTAACAGTACAGTTTGTTCTTACAGGAACTCTAATTTACCTAGCCATGGCATTTGACCTTCCATCGTGGGCCATCAAGGCGATTGACAAAATCCGGAAAGGCTTCCTATGGCGAGGGCGCAAGGAGGTTAGGGGCAACCATTGTCTTGTTGCTTGGAATAGGGTCCGCCGACCCTTTCACCTTGGAGGTCTCGGTATCTCCAGCCTGAAGGAGTTAAGTTGGGCGCTGCGCATGATATGGTTGTGGTTAGCCAAAACAGAACCGGGGAAGCCTTGGTCGACTCTTCCTATTCAAGTCCCACAAACAGCCAAGGCTTTCTTTTCGCTGGCTATGCAGAGCGATATTGGCAACGGCACTGCTACTCTTTTTTTTGTCAGATCGTTGGATTCATGGCCGCAGAGTTGCTGAAATTGCCCCCAACCTGATAGCAACAATTCCTACAAGAACAGCAAACAAACGGACAGTCTTGGAGGCACTCACAGATTACTCCTGGTCAAGGGATATTCAAGGATCTCTCTCGGTTAGGGCCATCATTGAATACTTGGAACTCTGAGACTTGCTTGCTAACTTTGAACTGCGTCCCGAAGTTGATGACAATCACTGGTTTCGTTTCTCTACCTCCGACAAGTATACGGCTAAGGAGGCTTATGAGGGGTCGTTCTTGGGATCAACTAAATTCGAACATTCAGAGAGAATTTGGCATTCTTGGGCACCTTCCAAGTGTTCTTTTATCTTGTGGCTGGTTGCCTTGGATAGGTGCTGGACTTCGGATAGGTTAGCCTGACGGGGTCTTGACCATTGTGAATGTTGCCCCTTGTGTGAGCAGAAGGAGGAAACCATTAATCATTTGATGGTCAACTGTGTTTTCTCTCAACAGTTCTGGTTCCATTGGCTGCGACAAGTGGGGCTTCACATTCTGGCCCCACAACCCGATGATCTCAACTTCATGACCTGGTGGAAAAGAGCTGAGGCGTCTATTCATGGGTTGACTCGGCAGGGACTGAATTCTCTAATCATCGTCAGAGCTTGGACTCTTTGGAAACATAGGAACCGGTGTGTTTTTGATGGGATATCCCCTAGTTTAGCTGGTATTCTCACTCAAGGTGCGAGGAGCGTCAGGTTTGGATGATGGCTAGTGCTAAGGGGATTTCTTACCTCTTACCACCCCTTGAAACCACTTAAGCCATCTTCCCTGTTGGTCGTTTCTTTTTCTTTTTCTTTTACAAATGATTATCAGCTTGTTCTGTAACAGTGTGGTGAGTGTGTAAGAGCGGGTGCGTGTGGGGTGGTTTGTATTGGACTCTTGTCCTTTTCTTCTTAATTAAAAGATACACAGCTCTCCTGCATGTTCGAGAAAAAATATGTTTAGAGCCGCCTGCGATGAAACTTTTTGTAGTAGTGTGTTGATGGTAGATTCACTGATTCCTATTCAAATTAGAGTTATCGCAGAGGATATGCTTCGTATTAAAATAACATGTGCAGTTACTGCAGAGGATACACTTTCTATTCAGATGAAGGCTTCCCTTCTTTAGCAGCTCAGCTGCACAGAAAATTTAGTACTATGTGTCTGTATAGTGTAAAGGAAGAAAGTAGAGGAAGAAGGTGAGGTGGAGGATTTATTAGAGCTTCCATGGAGTTGATTGACCGTGAACGCTGTGCTCACCATGGTTAATGTCTAGGAATGGCAATCCTACCCACGAGTTTGTCAGGTACCCATTAGGTTTTGTACCCGATGGGTAGGGATGGCCTGCCCTCTTACCATCGAGGCCTCGCCCTCAGTGCCAGCCCCGACCTTCGCCCACGGTCGACCACGGTCCACGGACTCCAAGCAGCAAATGGACCACACATGAATGACAACGGCTGTGCGACACCGATCGCCGCCTTTGACCACGACGGCATGGCCCCCGGGCGCACGTCGCCCGCTGCGCCTTCGATGTTGCACACCGCCATGCCCCGACTCCCTCAGCCCCTCACATTGTCTTCCCAAGCCATTGGCGTCGCCATCCCTGTCGCTGATGCCATCGCACAAAGTAGAGATATCGAGGTCGTCGCCGCTGCCATTTTAACAAGGAGCCCGCGGGCGTCGGGCGAGACACGAGCGCGCTGCCTTGTGTGGAAGACACTCGACGTGTACAATAACCCTGGTCAGTACTCGGTAGTCACATCTCGCACAAGGCCAGCTGGGTCATCGCGGGCCGGAACACAAAAGCCCATTACACAGATCTACGAGAGGGAGGAGCACGACAGCAACAACAAGGAGAGTTTAGTCCCACCTCGCCCAACGAAAAGTGGTGGCCAACCAGCCGCAAGGATAAAAGGAGGTCGGGATGCCTTTTCTTACTCATACCTGCTAAGAGTAGATGGGTACCCGAAACCCGCTCAAAACCTGTCGGGTTCGGGTACTATTTTTTACCCGCGGGTGTGGGCTCGTGCAGAAAAATTTACGTGGGCATTTTTTTTTGTCGGGTCGGGTTTTTGCTATACTCGATTCAAATCCGACTCGTTGCCATCCATATAGATGTCCAACATGTGGGGCTCCTTGTGCCACTTAGGATAATTGAATCTTGCACCACTCATGGGAAAATAACTATATTAAGAGTTTAGAGAGTGTGATTTTTATTTTTGGAGGATAAAAAATTAATACATAGTTGAGGGCGAGGTGGAATGAATTTTCCCTTTCTCTTTTGAGTAAATGTGTGAATGTTTTGCCCGGTGGGCATTGAGTGCATGAATGGCTGGACATTGAGGGCATGAATGATCATGCACTCAATTAATTATGTGCCTCTTAATTTCCATTCATGCACTCAATGCAATTAGAGTTTGTTTGATTCAGCTTCATTAAGCATATTCACTGCTTAAAAAACTGAAATCTTAACCAAAGAAGTCTTTAAATACATTTTCGAGAATATGTAGCGTTCAGTTATTGGAAAAAATTACCGCCCACCATTGGTTATTATATATCTGAATCGTTTCCGTTATTTTTCTTTCTTTCAGCTCACAACAAAATTCTCACATTTACAACTAAAATAAGATGTTTAAGAATCTACCACTGAACTAACACATCCTGAGACAAGTCGCCTAGTGGGCGAACAATTTTGTTCATCTGGTGTCTGGGCTACAAGTACCTATTTATGTTACTTTTTGAACCGGGACCCCATTTTGTAATTTTCCATTGAAATGATACTACTGTATTTTTTTTAAAAAAAAAAATTGACGACAACACCGTTGGCCCATCTTTCCTGGGCGTCCATCATGGCCCAACAGAAGAATGTCACGGCCCACTCGGCACGCGTAGAGATCTTCTACCGTGCGATCCAACGGCTGGCATAACTGCACCGCCCGGCTATATCAATACACACCGCAGCCCTAAACCTCTTTGTCTTCTGCCCCCCGCCGCCGCTTTCTTCTCCGGAGACCCCTTGCTCCGGAGGCCAGCGAGCGCGGAGCCGGAGCGAATCCAACACACGCCACCATGGTGCGTACAGTGACCCGATCCGGTGGAGCCGGTCCGGCTTCCGCTCGTTTCTCGTTTGGGTTTGATGGTCGATTCGTGGCCCTGGATACTCATCGGTGTTGTTTCGGTGGTGATGCAGGTGCTGCAGAATGACATCGACCTGCTGAATCCGCCGGCTGAGCTGGAGAAGCTCAAGCACAAGAAGAAGCGCCTCGTTCAGTCCCCCAACTCCTTCTTCATGGTACTCTTTTGTACTCTATTTGGGAAAATCTTTTGTTTGCTCTTTCTGTAATATATTTGTTCGGTTGCAACTGATTTTGTGCGACATTGCAGCTGCGGGTGCTAAGATTACGCTTATAAAATCACATTTTCAACCTGCTTCGTCTGTCGTAGCTTCATAATGTTTAGCCAGGAACTAGCTTCATTTGGAACGTAGTAGACACCTGCTGGGATGTAAAATCTGTTAATTTGCGTTTGTTACTTGAAATGTTCAGGATGCTCTTATTCTCATTGTCAGGATGTAAAATGTTTCTTGTAGATGCTTCTAGGTGCTGCACAGTTTTGGTTTGCTGTGTGTTGATTACTTATTTGTTGAATGGTGGTTCTGCCATTGCTTCTCGCTTGTTTAGGTTTGTATGTAGGTCCGCTACGCCTTGCCATATTGCATACAAGATAAGATGGAACTAGACCTGTATGATTTCTGTGCAACTTAAATCTGTGGGAAAGTAAAAGATGCTTATTTGTAATCAGAGTCATTCTGTTCCAATGGGGCAATGCTTAGCCCCAATTAGGGGATATAGGCCTTTTTAGAATACTGGACTTGGTACTAAGCGAATTTTGTCTTCTCATGAACGCCGCTTAGGATTAAGCTTGGTTTGAATTTTTATGGGAACTACTAAGTTTGTGGCTATAGTACACTTTTCATTTGGTGTGAAACTTTTTTTCTTGAAATAGTGTATCCTGTCTCCCTTTCATGCTGACACCAATGGTTACTTCTCTTTGGTTATTCATGCTCTATGGGATCTAATGGTTGTGCATTGTTTTCATGTAGGATGTCAAGTGCCAGGGCTGCTTCAACATGTAAGATCTCTGTACATGTTTTGTAACCAGTTGTGTGCGTATATGGATTCTCTGTAATCCCTTGCTATGTTCCTTTGATATGATGTGTGAACATACGATTCTTTTCTTGTGGTGGTGATGAATCGACATAGATTTCTACTGCACTTTGGTTTGGAACAGTAACCAATGAATGGACTGAACATTTTTCTGGTGATTGCAGCACTACCGTGTTCAGCCACTCCCAAACTGTCGTGGTCTGCCCGGGCTGCCAGACGGTGCTCTGCCAGCCTACTGGTGGGAAGGCAAGGCTAACAGAGGGGTGCTCTTTCCGCCGCAAGGGTGACTAAGAAGATGAAAATCGCCTGAAAGCAAGCACTGTTAATCGAACAAGTCTTCCAAGTGTATTTTGAAAATTTGGCAGCGCTTGCTGAGTGAACCCTATGTTTTCATATTTTAGTCCAGACTAGTGGTATGTCGCCCAGACTTTTGGCTTAATTAATGGATGTTCGTGGTGATGTTGATTGCCATAATATATTCCGCGGTGTCTGGTGCGTTGTTGAACGAGCATTGACCTGCCACTATTTAACTGGGTTAAGAAGATAGTTTTCCATTTGATGTGTTATGCCATGTGATAAGGTTGGATGGCATCGCTTCCGTTTTTGCAAAGTGGCTTTTGATCAGCACCATGTCTGGAACTGCAAGGGGCTATCCCTTTTTGTTTTATGAAAACCGCCTCTGCAAATTTTCGAGCTCATTCATCGTAATATAATGGGCATGTGACGAACTGCCTGGACCCTGCGGACTTGCGGTACGTATGGGCGCAGCCCGAGACTTCAAAAATTCAGGCAAGCCGTGCCTAATCGCCAATCAATACTCATCCAACCTGAGGCAGTCAGCCAATACCAGTAGTTTAGCAATCGACTTGCCAAACAATGTGCAGAAAGCCCACAGCTTTGTCATACATTTTATTTTCCCCACTAAAACTTGGGGAGATGGAACTGCAGGACCCAGGATAAATATGAACACCATATTGCGAGCGCTACCTTTGGCATCGTTTTCTCAAATGGGGGCAGCAACCTGAACACAGATTTCCATCTCAGGGAAGTTTCCTGGAAATTTCCTGAGTAGCTGCTAGTAGGATGAACACTCGTGAGAGAAGCTAGCCGATGCAAGCAAAATGCGCCTCTTTTCAGGAGAGACAATGCAGTGCACAACTAAAGCACGTTTCTGAATTGAGAGTTACATACGGTGTGCTAAGACCGAAACCTAACAAATACGATGTCAAAATGTAGCTAGACATTTTCCCCGGACCTGTTTATAAGCAGCTCGCGGAGTTTCTTTTTCGGAAGAGGCTAGTTCCAAGGGTTTGCGAGAGTCGCAAGGATGGTGAACATGCAGGGTTTTTTACGTGGTTTGGACCGCCAGAGTGTAATACCCTACGTCCATAGTATGTGTTGTGTTGCTTGGCGGTGTGAGAGTTGAGGGAGTCTGAGAGATCTCCATCCCTTAAGTCGCTGGCTACCCGATCCTTTTATAGCTCAAGGCCGGACAGTTTACAACTGAGGCCCGGGACTCGACAGGTGGCCCTGAGGAAATCATAACCCTGTACAAAATCTAGGTCATTATGGCTACTTGTTGACTCCTCTGACTGTGGCTTGAAGAATCGTCGTCCTGCCGCGCCGAACGCCAGAGGCAAAGCATAGATGTTGATGATGGCAGTAAATGTCCCACCTATCGTGTCGCCGCATCCTACCCCATCAGCAGCATGGGGTAGCACTGCGACGCCCTTACTATGATATGATTGGGCAGAGTAGTACCTGACAGGGGCGTGCGCCTAGGGAAGGCGCGTGTCTTCAATGCGCGAGTGGACAAAGCACGTCGCTCTTAACTCCCGTGACCTACCGCTCAGGTCCGGGGCCGCGGGGCACGTGACAGGTCCAGAACCCACCTCTGAGGAGAGACGGGGTCTGAGCTCACTGGACACGTGGCGGGTCAGGAGCCCACCTATGAGGAAAGGCGGGTCCGAGCTCGCGGGAAACGTGGTAGGTCCGGAGCCCACCTCTGAGGAGAGGCGGGGTATGAGCCCGCAAGGCACGTGGTAGGTACGAAACCCAACTTTTAGGAGGGACAGGTTCCGAGCCCTCGGGACACGTCGAAGGTCCAGAGCCCACCTCTGAGGAGAGGAGAGGTCCGGGCCTGCTGGACACGTGACATGTCCGGAGCCCACCTCTGAGAAGAGGCGAGATCCGAGCCCGCAGGACACGTGGCATGTTCGGAGCCCACCTCTGAGGAGAGCGCGGGGTATGGGCCTGTTGGACACATGGCAGTACCAGAGCCTAGCTCTGCAGGGAGGCAAGGTCCTTAGCTACTTCCATCCTTTGCGTGGGGGTACCTGATATGCAGTGTACCGACAATGCCGCCAGAACCCACCTCGGGGGAGGCGATGATCCTGCAGGTGGGGCCTTCTCTTTTACTTCACGCGTGACCTTTTTTATTCTCTTTTGGGCAGTTGAGGAGGCGGTATGCCCCTGGCACCATGGACACGCGTCCGCTCCTGGTCGGGTCGTGGCAACATGATCTTTACCTGATGTAGGACTTCAAGTGCGATGGTTTCCTATGCTGCCTCTGCGCCTCTTCCGCGCTGCTTCCTCGGGAACTTTCAAGGGCTTCCTTGAGCAGCTGACCGCTCGGCCTGGACCTTCTGAGAGGCGACTCGCCTCCCACTGTCATTGGCTCTGTGGGTAGCATGGTGCGTACCGGGCCTGGGCGACCTGCACGATGTGCTCCCAAGCGTCGTCGGGGTGAGTAAAAGGAAACCTCCGCAGCCAAAGGAAGTTCCTCCTTCATTCACCCCCTTGTGCTTGAGCCTTCCATCTTCCTCCTTAGCCCCCGAGCCTTCCTCTTTCTACCAAGTTCTTGCTCCCCACCCACTTCAATGGCATCCAACCTACCTCACCATCACATAGAGAGGACCAAGGACCTGGAGCCAGTAAGGTAATTGCTTGGCTGGCGGAATGAGAAGCACAAGCAGTGGATTCATCGTGGATCCCGCCCGCTCAACCTGCAGAGCGAAGAGATTGTGCTCTTCGTCGCGTATGCGTTAGCCGGGTTCGTACCCCAGTGTACTCCTTCGTTGCCACGCTACTGGAGGTCTCCAGGCTCCAACTTCATCATCTGTCGCCGAACTCTCTTGCGGTGGCTGCGGTCTTTGCACACCTCTGGGAGATGTTTGTGGGGGTCCGCACGGCGGTGCCGCTGTTCTGACAATTCTTCGTGTTGAAGACCACCTTGCGGGGCGCGAAGAACCAACTGGGGGTCTACTATTTTCAGCACCGTAACAAGGCCTCGTGCAAGTACATCACAACTTTCACCGCCTAGAAGTGGGAGCACTGGAGGGACGATTGGGTGATCGTGAAGGCGGACTCCCACGACCGCATGGAGCTGCAAACCGACGGGCCAACCTACAAGCGCTCCACTTGGGAGGAGTGCCCGAAGATGGAGAAGGAGTACGCTTTGATGTCTGAAGAGGATCCAGTTCTTGGCTGACCACGGCTTGAGTTTGCTAATGGTGCTGGCAGACTTCAGTACCAGCACATCGCCCCTCTCCAGCACCGCAACCTCCCGACGTGGTATTACACCAGGCTGCAGGACTGCACCCGGCTGGTGACTGGCCCCGACTTCGAGCCAAGCAAAGATATGCTATTTGGAATGCTGGCGAAGGTGAGCGGCGACCTGCTGACTGCTGGCGTCATCACCTTGTCGGCATCCTACCAACCGTTCTTCATGGACCAAGCGCTGAGGTCGAGGATCCCGAAGGAGATGCCAAAATTGGACACCCACGGTCTCGCCCCGTGGCAGATCGGCAACGCAAATCGGGGGAT
>JAYESD010000341.1:0-30000 GCA_036927565.1 Tuctoria greenei
GTGCGTGTTAAAAATAAGTAGGTGAGTTGCCTCCATTCTTTGACACAATGAATTCACGAGCAGATGATACACAGGTAATTTACGAGCATAAGATACACATGTAATTTACGAGTTTGTGATTTCTTCTCAAAAGTAGTGCACAGCATTCGTTGAAAAAAGGAATGCGGTACAGGTAGATCGACTCAGGAAAAACAGTATCTATGAGAGATTCATTCGCTTAACGAAGCAATTGTAAGAAAATAGCCAAGGATCAATGAGATAACAGCTTGACAGGAGAGGAGTGCAAGCTCACCATTCATTTACTTTCCTACAACGGTACTTCCGTGGAGATACGATCCTACAACGACTCCTTCCTTGGAAAAGCAATTCAAACAGTACCGGTACTCCAAAGCAATGAAACCAAAGGGAAAGACTTCTGCTCGCAGGATCAAAGAAAAGGTAATATCCTCGGGTAAGGCAAAGCACATTCGAAGACTGCCTTTCGATTCGTATCCTCGGAAAATAACGAGCTAGCCAAGAGAAATGTGGAGAGGCGGAAAGGGAAAGGATTGAGTAGGCCGGAAGCCTATTTTCAAATAGGTTGCCTTCAGTAATCCGAGTAGGCAAGTAGGGTGTCAGTGATTATGCTAGAAGGGCCAAGTGGAGATGCTAGTGTTGAATCTCTTCCTATGCTGAGTTTTCATATAGCTTCTGCGGCAAACAGTCTTCCTTCCATGGTCGATCAGGCGTAATCTCCATAACCTACAGTTGTCACGTCTGAGAGGTAGAAGCTATCTATCCAATCCAATCCTTCTCCAAAATGCACCATGACCGATCCAATTACTATAGAGCCAGCAACATCCCCTAAAGCCAATGCCACTCTCATCCTTTTTCCAATTCAGATTTGGTAGCATGTTGAAGCTGTGGAATGGTGTTTGTTGGTGAGTAAAGAGCCCATTCTAGAGATGAAGCAGTGTTACTTTCCAGTTTTTCACTTCGTTCGTTACTTTCCAGCTTCAGGAGCAAGCCTATAGTAGGTAGTAGGAAGGCGAGTGATGGGTAATCTCGGTCGGTAAAGAAAGGTACTAGGGATTGACCTAAAGCTACGACGTTGGAGAAGTTCATAGGTTCACACGTTGAAAGAAGAACGTCGGATTGAGACGAGAAAGCAAGTGCAAGGCATTCAATAAGGTAAGCTAGGGTTGGCAGAGAAGAAGGATAGAGAAGAAATAGAAAGAATCGAATACAAAACAACTCCGTTGATTGAATGTCAAAGCCTTCGGCCCTTCTTCTTTCTCAACTTTAAAGCTCTTGCTTAAACCGATTGGGAGTCCTCCATCTCTCTTAAAGTTTGAAGTAATCATTTCTTTTTCATTCCAATTCATGTCCTGAAGCTTTGCAAGGATCGAATGTTTTCCTTTTCAGATTGAGCAATCTCCAATCACCTTAACCAAAGTAGGATAGGCCAGTGGGCAGACCAGCTATAGAGAATTGTTTAAAAAAGAAAAGAAGATGACTTGAGCCAGGAATCGAAAGAGAAATAAATCGGGAACTTCAGTACTGCAGGCTGAGGACAGTGGTTAGAGAGAGTCAGGGAGTTATTGGTAAGGGCACATACTTCTAGGGGAAGGGTTAAGCCAGAGGCAGAGGCAGCAGGTCTAATTCCAGACTAAACTAATAATACCTTGCTCGAGAAAGGATAAGACATGGCTATTTCTCCGGAGGAAAAGACGCCGCCCATAAGATGTGCCTAGAGATAACAATCATTTCAGAATCTCGTATAAGTGATCAACTACTTGTGCCTCCGAAAAGGTAGACAATCAGGAGGAAATGCACTCTTGATTTCCCTTCGGGGATAAATACTAATCTTGTTTTTCTTGTTCCTTACAGGAGAGAGAGTTATGTTTTCTTTTCTTCTTTAAGGTAAGGGTGAAAGTTGATATGATTATAGAGAATCAGTCCCTCACGACTGGGGGGCTATTCACAATCATTCTTATCTTTCCATTACCGAGGTAGACAATCTCTCTTGTTTTTCTTGTTTCTGTTGTTCTTCTTTCTCGAAGAGATGGGTGCACTGCCTTGGAGAAGGTAGTGTGCCTATCGACGACTCCTTTCCGTTGTATGGGAAGGATATCTTCTTTGTTGTAGCTGAACTGATGTATGAATAAGGAGAGTGGGAATGGGGATTGGATAATAGAGAATCTTGATCCCCGACAGGGTGCTATTTCACGAACCTTCTTACATTGCCGAGAGTAGACAATCTCTTCTTGTTCCTTAAATGATAAGGATCTCGAGAATGCTTTTAAGTCAAGTAACTATCTTAAGCCGAAGGCCAATATCTCAAAGTGCTTACAACCTGGCAATCGTTTACTTCTTCTCTTTTGTTGAGGAAATAGTGCACTGCCTTGGAGAGGTAGTGTGCTATTGACGATCTTAAAGTATTGGTGAGTGAGTTCAAGATAATAGAGAATCTCTATCCCGACAGGGAGCTAATTTCACTTGCTGTTACTTTGCAGAGGAGAAACTCTTCTTTTGTTCTTTGTAGTTCTTTTCTTGAGTTAGAGCTAGAGTTGTTTATGCAGCGGCTATTCATGCAGATATTGATCTATGCATTTTCTCGTTTCCCTCCTAAATAGAAGTTTCTTCTTTTTTCATGGACTTGTTTTTCTCTCGATAGTACACCATAGTCCATAGTACTCAATAGTACTGGCTAGCCTAGCATTTTCAGGAGGAGTAGTGAACGAAATAGACAAAGACGCCGTAGGGTCTGGCTTGTCTTGCTTTGTTGATCCTCTGGTAATTTTTCGGAGGTGGGGCTCTTACGAAGTAGTTGGTTAAGATGTCAGCTAGGGAGTTGTTCTTGTTAGAATTTCTAGGCCTGTGCAAGCGAAGCGGTTTGATCCCGGTAGCCAACTGGACTTGGCGTAGGGATGACTTGCCTAGTGAGATAACATGAATTACTGAGTGACGGCTACCTCCGCTCATTAGTGGAAACTGTTTCTTCTTATTGTTATCACCGTAAAACTACTTGTTCAATAGTCCATACCGTAAACAAATCACAAGTCGTAATGGTATAAGCCTGGCATTTGATAATTAAGTTATTGCACTTATTTTGAAACCCATTTTAATCCACTTTTAAGGCCACTTTAAATCGATTTGAAGGTGATTCCCTATCAGCAGGCTCGACTTTCCATTTAGTTCTATTCCTTCTGTGCGTTACGTTCATTATGCTGTTTCCAAAACCTATCACTTATACCAGTGCAGATCTGATTTATGTGCATCCCTCGCTGTGACTACTATTCTTGTGTACAAACCTATGGTGGATAAACCTCTATGGTGCATGCATATCTGTTTCGCCTAACTTGTCTTAGTCATTCCCACATTGAATCGAAACTCTCAATGCCCATTGAGTCATCATATCTCGACTGAGCGGAACCAATCCAATAGGATAATCAATATGTTCTACTATTCCCTATATACCTCAGCTTGTTCGATTGAGCCGATACCGAGCCCTTATCTTTTCAGAAGATGTGCAACGAAGGATACCCTTGCTTTTGGTTTATTTTCAGTCAACCAATAGAGGAGGTGGTATTATCGAACAATTAGTTGATTTGCAATACCCTTTGCTTTTATTTAACTTCGAGGGAAGACCTTACTTTCGTTCCAGCATTCGCTTAAGGATGAAAGGATAGGAATAGTCATATCGGTCGGGACTTCTGTTGGATAGCGTACGTTCGCCATTGATTCCTTTTGAAAGGATAGGTGCCTTAATGTTCGTAACATGCCGTAGTGTATCACTCGAACCAAAAGTAGTAGTGTATCACTTTCACTCGGTGAAGAGTCAAGACAAGGTAAGAACCCAGGGCTATTGATAGACATATTGGTTCGCTAGTTAGATTAGTAGATGCTTATTTCACTGAAAGATCTGATTTCTTCTAATTTCCTTTCCTTTCCTTTAGGGTGATGGGCTGATCATCTCCCGTTGCTATGGGGGAAGTCACTGAGAGCTCTGACTCGGATGAGGTGGAAACTTGTCTCTTTCTCCTTGGCCGGAAGGAGAAACTTCCTACCTTCTGGAAGGCACTTTCCCTCGGCTAGATAGAATGGATATCCATTTGTTGAGAATAGAAATAACCCTCCCTCCTAGAGATCCCCCACTATCAATGATAACGTTTAGGAAACCTAACGCACATCTGCGCCGTAAAGAACTCTTGATCAGCTTGGTCAGTAGTCATAGCATCACTGAACGATATCCTCCTTCACCACCTACATGCTCCACCGGGGGTACGCCCTAACCAGCTCTCCCATAAAGCTAGCTTAGGCACCAATTCTCACACACCAATGCAGGGAATTACGCCCATGAGTGAAACCTCCATTTATCAACAGAACACTTCCCCATTCCTTGAACCTGAAACGGCAAGCGGCACGGGGAATTTCTTTCTTCACTCCTATGTATCACCTGCTTATTCACAATGAGCTGGGGATACAAGGTGGAGTTCTCAATAGGAAGGGCTGGATCTATGTTCGCGAGCAGGGTGATGTCAGAAATAACTTGATAAGAGAGATGCATAAAGGCAAGAAAATCAATCTAAAGGCACCACTCCTCTTATTATTAGTAAACGGTAGGAACCCAAGCCAACAAGGGAAGAGATGCTTTCTAAAATGCCATTAGCCGATAGCTGATGCTGGTGAATCGAAGACGGATCATAGCAGTGGTAGTTCGATGGCTGATTCCCCATATTTCTGAAGAAAAACAAGTTCTAACCGCATTCTAGGAGTTGCCAGGAGTGATTCCCTTCAACAGGTGTGGAAAGGTCATTAGAGGCTCCTCTGGAGCAATTGAGATTTACCGGCAATCCGGTTCCTTTTGTTTTTATCCAGGGTTTCGGCTCCTACCAACAAAGGCTCCCTATACGGCAACCAGAAAATAACCTATTCTATTGATCGAAGGAATGGTGCACTTCGGGGATGCGGCTTCCTCTACGGAAACAACGGTACGCCTCGGCAGTAGTTCCTATACGGGAAGGGTTCCTATACCGCAAGCAAAACCAGAGAATAGCTTTAGTAATGTATCCAGGCGGTGGCCCAGCTATTGGTCGTTGGTCAGAGGCAGAACCTCCTCTATCCACTCGGAACTGATTCCTACAACGGCAAAACAACAGCTTCCTTTCCACCTTCCTTTCCTTGAATTGACGTATATGAGCGTAGTATCAGGTACGCCTGGGGCTGGATTGAATCCAGGAGGAATGAGAGGGAATAGACCTTTGATAAAACTAGTATTTCAAATAAAATAAGAAAGTAAAGTATAGAAAGTGAAGAGGAAGACTCTCTTCGGGGAAGAGAGGATTTCGAGGGTATTCCAATCCTTTGATTGCTTTCATCACACGTCCCGGTATCCTCATCCCCACACCATCCCTCCTTCACAACCGATTAAGTCACGGCGGAATCGAAAATGTCATGGTTTGTTACGATAAGCTCATAGCTTTATGCGTCGTTTCGTGATAAGTAGAGTAGGTAAAGTAGTAGTATAGGGCAGCTAACTATGGAAAGTGCTGTCACAAGGGCTTGGTCAAGTAGCCAAGGTAGGTAAGTAAAGATAAGTCACGGATAGCCAAGAAAAGCACTGGTATAGTAGGTGGGAGAATAGCCAAGATATGTTTTTTTAGAGTTAGCAAGGTATGTATGCCTGTATGGAATAGTGGATAAAGTAAAGGAATAGCCAGTAGAGTATGCCTTGGTTTAAGAGAGGAGGCATCTGGATAGCTAGGGATAGGGCACTTGGTAAAGAAGGGTGGATAGCCGACATAGGGATGTAAGGGAGTTGTAGGATGCCAGAGAAAGCATTGAATAAGCGAAGAAGCACGAGGCAGACCTTTCTTCAGAGTTAGCAATGGTAGTTCGGATAGCAAAGCACCAGCAAGCGGATAAGGCTAGGCATGTCAGTAATAGGCAGGAAAATAAAGGAATAACAAGAAAGCCATGATGCATCTCTCTCTTCCAAGAAAATCCCTTCAATTGCATATCCCCTTTTCTCGAAAAGACATGTAGAAGCAGACCCCGCGGGCAAAGGAAACAAACCACTTCCTCCGGCTAAAACAAAGGAAATTTAAATAACCTCGCTTGGTGCAAAATCCGAGAGAAGAACCATTATTTCGGATACTCTGTCTCGTACAGCACTCTCAAAGATAAGTATCCCAACACACGTACGATCCGGCTTCCCAAGTCTTCCTTTCATTGTGAAACGTTGGTACTCACTAGTAAAGAAAGACCAGCTTGAAACATATTCAAATAGAAACTCTAACTCAAGATGAAAGTCGATACCGTATGAAAAATTCGGCAATCCACCACCCACGTACACCCACCAGCTAATCTGCAAAATGGAGAGTTTCATATAGAAGACGCGAATAGTCTTTGTCAACGCTCCAGCGGTAACCGCGCTCTTATACCGTCTGTAAGGTTTCGTTTTTCGCAGCGCGCCTCGAGATAAAAAGAGCATGTCGCACCATCTTTGCCTTCCTTTCCTCCTCGCCTTGTGCCAAATAGCGAATATAGAAGAAGAGTTCTTCTGCTTCCTGCTCAACAACTTAATAATAAGGAAATCAAAATCTATATCTATATACGCAACATAAGCTCCTTCGTACCCAACAACTTCATATAGGATAAATCCAAAGTCCTAGTTTGAAACATCAATAAAATGCATATTCTTTCTATACCAGTGGACAAGAAGAGATGGAATGTTCGAAGAACATCCTGGATGTAAGACCGTGCTGTAGTAAGCTTTCTTTTGCTCAGGAAAGTGGGTCATTTCAGATACCACAGTTTGGAGAATAATAAGAATTATCATAGGCAAAGAAGTAAGTCAGCACTAGTCAAGTAGGAAAAAAACAAGTAGGAATAGCTAGAAGTACTATAGTAGTTGGCATGTCAAGCTCTATACATAATAGGTCTTTTCATAGCTTCGAAGGCTGGGTCAGTCACAAGTATACTTTAAAAACGAATAGAAAGACGGGATGGCAAGTATAGGTAATTCATGGTCAAGAAAGTAGAAGTCAAAACCTACAAGAAGCAATGGTATTTCAGGTTGGATATATGCAAGAAAACTAGTAGTAGAAATGCTAGGGTATATGGAAGGTAGACAAGATATGCCTATTTCAAAGTTCCTAGGTAAAGTAATGTCAGGGATAAGTCAAGTAAGAAGAGAAAGATAGTCAAAGTTGACATCTTGAAATCGACTCGCATGGGCCAAGTAAGTGCTTATAAAAGGAGGCTAAAGCAGAAAACAATAATGAAAACTATAGGCATGTTGGATCATCTATAGTCCTAGAACATGTAGGACCTGGAAAATGAATCCGAGTGAGCGACAATGCCCTTATAAGGAAGCCTATCTTTTTAGACTAGTCAACCTATGCACGCCTTTTCCAATATGCTAGAGCAGGCGATTGTTCAAGAGTAAGTTACTTCCTCCTTTATGCAGATGAAATACTTGCTTAAGCGTGAGGCTTAGCAAAAGTGCTTTGACACAGTAGGAAAGGTCAGTACTTATCTTTGAAGAAAGACCTAGGCCTTATGATCGATCCTATGGTAAGATGTTTTCCCTTACTTAATTAATAAGCAGCCATAGTCCGTGCTAGGAAGACTTTCATTATAAGAATTCTAGCAGTCGGACTTTGAAACTGAAAAAGCCTTAGGAATGGAAACCCTAGGCCCAGCCTGACAAGGCTAGAGAGAAAAAGCAATAGCAAGAGATCAGCGAACGAAGCGGAGAATGATCACAATTAGGTCGATCCTACCATAGCCGAGTCTACATCCAGGACCTGACACGATGAAAAAGAAGATTCTTTCTAAAAGAGCTAAGAAAAGGAGTACGAGGACTAGCTCAACGTATACCCGCACGAAAGACTTGAAAGAGCTCACGCGTATTATGCCTACCTTGGCTACTGGTGAAGATGGAGTCGTAAATTGACTTAACCAAAGCCATACCTGATTGCCTACGAAGGTCTTAAGTCTCCGCATGCCCAACACCTACCCCTACCTGTATCCTTAACAAGGTCGGGATATCCACGCATAATACTCAAAAAAAATAGATTAATGATTTGGATGGCAAGGCGGATGTACTAGTCAAGATATATCTGTCCTTCTTTTCCATCTGAAAAATAAGACTTATGGCGAAAAGAGTGGAGTTGAGTACCCTTGCTTAATAACTAGTTGCAGGCATGGCTTATTAGGTTTCTGAAAAGAAATTGAGAGCTCTTTATATATAACCAAAGAAAATAGAGGGCACAAAACGGGCGTAGCGATAGAAAGAGGGCTAATTCGACTCCTGTCCGATCAGAAGAGTTTCTTTTCCCCCACCATAAACAGAGTTGATCTACCATCTATACCCTCTCTACCACCAGTCCTACCTGACGGACGGTTTATTCCCACTTTGCTCCCTCCATCCCCGTACTCTTCGGGTGGACGGTATCCTAACCTTGCTTCTGGACGGTCTGCTTTCTCAATCAATCCGCTTTCTTCTTCTTCGTCTCATGAGATTTTCTCTTCTTCTTATCATCTTTGATCTTCTTATCATCATCATATGTCAACTTAATAGCACTCGATAGAGTTATGTTAGTAATGTCCCCGTCAGTGCTCATTTTATAAAGAAGCGTGAACTTAGCCAAACCCTTTATTCGTGGGTATACATACTCAATTAAGAGATCCATAAAGGCAAAACTAAGTATGTCAACGCTAGCAACAGCAGGGTATGGTTCATTGAAATCTTGGACTGCTAAATCGATTCCTCTTGGCTTTACTACGATATCACCAGATTAGCAAGAAAAGCTTTCCTCCGCAATCAAGCCAAAGAAAGCGCTTTTCCTAAGCTAAGAATGTGGTGCCTAAGAAGGAAATAGCCTTTATTCCTATCTATGACCAAGACTATGAAGAGTAAAAAGATTCGGATAAGCGGACATAATAAATAGAGTACCAGATATGTTCGATTCGGATCTGTCTATAGTGTGATGTGGCGCTCTTCTCCAATCGAGTACCTCAGTAAGGTAGGCTAAGTCCTTTTCCCCACCGTCTTGTCTGAAAGTAGCCTTTACCTCCCCTCTTTCCTCACACAAGTGAAATAGCCCCAGCCACCGGTGCTGCCGGGTTCCTTCTCTAGGATTAGACGATCATCATCGTTGTTTTACATTTGAAAAAGAGGTTTATCCTTGTAGGCCTAGAATGGGATGATCTGCTACATTTGCTTTTACTGGCTGATCTTACTGATGAGATAAGCTCGTTCAGCAAGCGGGATGCAGTTGAGAAGCTATATAGTTGTGCTTGGTCCTGGCTGTCAGAAATGTGTATCTTGTGATGAACAACCAGACTTGTCCCTGTGTTTCAGTGATTTGCTCATAGGCGCGAAGCGGGGTTATTTGATTGAAAAGTGTAGTGTGGTCCTGGCTGGAACGTAAAAGACTTACTTTGTACCAGTATGTGCGCTGATAATATCATTTGTTAAAGGGTTGCTTTTGATTCACTATTATATGCCAGTGGCTAAAGATGAGATGGAGTAAGCTTCAGTAGTGCGTGCACACGTGTTGTGATGCAAGTATATATGCCACAGTCAGAGCTTACAAAATATCGAAGTCTAACCTGTAATAAAGCAGCTCTGTCTGATGGAGTCTTCTAATGTTTATGCTAATGCCTGGCCTAGGATGTAAAAAAAACTTTCCCTCATACATCTTCTTCAAGCAGTCAACACGCCGAAGATCATAGTCTGCCACCAAGTACCTCCTTAAGTACTCGACCCACTTACCTACTTGATCCTGTCAAAAGAGTGACCGAGAGGATTAGGCATTATGAGTAAGTAAGAAGAGTACTGAGCACCAGGAACCCCCGCCCTCAAAGTCTCACCTTTCTACTTTCCTCTGTAGCAAAAGCTTACTCAGGTGGATATTTTCTTCGGCTCCATCGCTCGCTCCTTACGCTCAAAATAGAGGGCTCTCTCAGCTCCAGCTTCTATTAGAAGCCAGTGAAGCCGTCTTGTTCTTACGCCGACGATGTCTGCTTTATATTTAATAATAGAAGAGGTGGATTGGATAGTTTCTATCATGGAGAAATGTGCCTATCTCTCGATCAAATAGTAATCGGATTGTAAGAAAGAAGTTATGGTAGTTTTTGCTTAGGGGCCTACTGCCTATTAAGAACCTGGAGTGAACCTTATAGATTTTGCAGAGGGGGGAGAAATGACTCTTGTGAATTGTAGAAGCAATAGCATGTACAAAGCTAGGTTGATGTGCTTCTGCAAAGATAAAGAAGAAATAGACCTACCTTTCCAACTATCTTTTGAAAACACTAAGCAGGGATCAAAGCACTATTAATAGGTAGGTCCTCCTGAAGTAATCCTTAACAGTTGTGAAATAATGGCTTTTCTAACCAACAGGTCTATTGTTTCAGCCAGTAATCCAACCAACAACTGAAGTTTTTCCCAAGTCTAAAGAGAGAGATGAACCCTCCGCTGTTCAAGATTGGCTTAGTGTTAAATCATCCACAGCTCTCTTTCCTCTTGTTTTTGGTGAATTAGAAGTGTGCAGATGAATTCAATCCACTGCTATTGAAGAAGCTTTTGGAGGCATATCCTCTCTTGTCTTGTCGGACTAAGAGCTCTTGTCTCTTTCTTTTCCCACGGTAACTAGAGATTGAATAATAGAAGCCAGATTCAATATCATAAGAAAATAGAGATTGTAGCGTAGAGTCAGGCTATCCCATGTTAGCAATAACAGCTTTGGGATCTTTCCTGTTAATGATGAATAGCTTGCCTCAACAGATAATCAGAATTCTTTCTATTCGGTATAACAACCGGAAAACGAATCGATCTAGATGCCCCGCTCTTGCCATCTTTGAAGGAATTGAATCATCAACTGACTTACTTGAGGAATAAATAAATCAGCTGCTTTCGATTCTTGTCTATCGGATTCTATTGAGAAGAAGGGACAACCATCCATCCTCCCCGATAAGTGGTTGTCTACTTCCTTGAAGCCCTACTTCCCTTGAGAATTTCTTTAAACAAGTATTGGCGTAGGAAAAGGGGATTGAATCTATAAAATTCGAAAAAAAAAGCATGTGCTTTCGCTATCCCGGTATTCGCTCGCAACGCAAGTCTCGTATTATTCGTACTTCTAGAGTAGAGCTCGTACCTCTATATATGCATTTCTCTAGCGCTAGGTTTTCATCGCATCGCCTATTTCTGGTTTAAGCATTGATTTCCCTGCTATATTAGAATAAGCTGTTCCGCTGTTCCGAGGAGAGAGATTTCGAAGCCGAGCAGAGAGTTATAAAGACAGATTTCCGAATCGTTTTTTTAGTCATGTTAGCACCACGCTTCGCTTTCCGATATCAGGTATTATGGCTTTGCGCAGACTGACCACTACCTGTTATAACATCGGCGACTCAATGTGAGTGTGTCGGTCACTGCCCAATCGAGGGCATACTTTCTAATCTTTCTTTCGGCCATTCATCGTGAGTCCTCTTGCACTGCGTATTTGGATCCGATTCGTCGTCTTTTCTTACCATACCGATTTGAAAAGGTAAACAGCCTTCAACTTCAAGGAAAGAACTGGTCCATAAAACCCCCTTTTTACCAGCACCGTAACAGACTGGAATCGCAGGAACAACTGGTTCCATGGAAGTAGAAATGGCCCTCCTCCTAGAATGCCAAGAGGAGCAATGAAAGTAGTATATACTAATTGTCAATGGCCTGATACGGTCACCCTATGGCCACTTTAACAGGGACTGCCACTAGACATGGGTATTACTCCGGGGTTGTAAAGAGCATTGGTCCCGTGCAATATACTATAGCATATCCCCTGACTGGAGAGTACACCATATCATCTAAAAAAAGAAGATTTCGAGGATCTACGCTATGGGTACTAATACTATAGATAATCGGAATCCTACACTCCCATGAGGAATGAATGCGACACCCAAGAGTCCAGATAGAACGATTCTTTCTTACCTAAAGTCCCACTTGCTGACCTGCTTCCCTAAGGGAATAGAGTGACGTGCACTGGCACTAGATGAGCTTATTAAGATTCTCAATATACTTGCTTAAGACTTTCTTATACAATTTGAACTCCTATTGAAATAGCTTTTTATTTTATGGTTAAATAGCAATTCAAGTAGGATTGGTAATATATATATATAAATAGCGTAATCCCTTTTTCCTTCCTGAACCTTTTCGTTTTAGTAAGTTCATGAAATATTTCATACTATTGATTGATTTTTTGAAAAAAAGGATTTACCAGGACATGAGATTCTTGTGCTATTTTTTGGATCCCTTCTTCTCTTTCCCAAGGCAGCTCGCAAACCTGACTATAAACTAGAATGAGTAGGGAATGGATCCAGCCGAGCCAATTGCAGTTCCGTTCTATGTCGTGCCAGCCGAGGGAATAGGGTAGGTTACGTTTGATGAGTCAAGACTGTTTGCCAAACCAGGTTACAAGGTGTTGAGAGCGAGCATGCATGAAGTAAACCCAAGTGAAACGAGAGAAATCATCAATCCAAATCAAATTATGTTCTATCTATTCCATTGCCACCTTTAGAAATCAAAGGTGCAGGTCCCCTCAGAGTGTACTAAGTCAAAAGGTGACATAGACCTAGAGTTACTAGAACGAAAACGAAGCTTTACATGCTTTCCCAAAACACAAGCTTCACAAGGAGACAAACTTAGATTAGGAACATGACCTAAAACACCACTCTGAACAAGACTAGTAAGACGTGAACCACATAGGTGGCCCAAGCGTCGATGCCAAGTTTCAAAACTACTAGTGGAGGAAGAGACACTGGTAAGAGCAGTAGCAGAGTGAGCAGGCACATGTAGATAATCCATCAGAAAAACCCCATTACGGCGATGGCCAAGACCAATCAGACGGATCCTGTACAGTGCAAGAAGAGGCATCAAAAGAAATAAGGCAACCATGATCAGTAAGCTGACTAACAGATAGTAAGTTAACTGAGAGTTTAGGAATATGGAAGGATAGAGGAGGGAACAGTAAAGTGGGTTGTAAGTAAGATCTACACTTCTAGCTAGCTTAATTGGTTTTTGTGTGTTCGGCTGAACTCGTCAGTGTAGGATGTGGTGCCCCAAGAGTGACGGAGTGGGAGTCACATTCGCAGGTCTCGACTAAAGGTTCGACGGGTTTACATCCTGATCCGCTATGCTCGTTATGCGGACGACTTCCTTGTAGCTATCAAGAGCCCCATCGCCACTACTTTCACGGTTTGCCGGCGAGCATTGGAAATGTTGAGTCCATTTGGTTATGACATTCTGGCCTTGGTTGGTAAAACATCTCGGGGGATCCGGACCCTCATTAAAGCAAAACCTGAAAATAAAGTCTGGCCTGGGCCGACAAAAGCTCGAGTGATTGCGTTGCCATCACCAACTAAAAAACAGATAATAGAACTTTTTCTTCTTACTAACTTTGTCAAAGAGGCTAAACAATCAATGCAATGACCAATAAAAGACCAACGAAACGACGAGTGAGAAGGATAAGGAGGAGTAGTAGGAGGAGCTTTCATTGAAGTAGAGGTTTGATCGAGTGATGACGAGAGATAGAATGAGACAAAGCCTAAAGGGGAGAACACTTAGACATTTCACTTTGAGTACGGGGAAGTCCGCAGGGAGGAATTCTTCCGGGTGTATTACTGTTTTTCACCGAGGGGGTGGATCGAAGCGATTGCAGCGAAAAATTGACCTTAAACGAAGCACTTCGTCTATTGGCATTGTGGAAAGGATCGAATATGACCCTAATCGTTCTTCTCGGATCGCTCTAGTACGATGGATCGAAGGGGTGCTGCCCGGCCGCCAGAGGAAATTCAAGACGATAGAAGAGTTCGCTCCGCCGCGTAAGATCCTCGAATCCACCACGGCCACTATCTTTTGCCTTTTTTCGTTCTCTTCCCTGCCCGGGAAAGTGGATCAAAGAAAGGTAGCTTGCTCCCGAGGCAAGTGCTTGCTTATGCTTTATGTAGTGGTCGGCCTTCCTACCTTCATGCCTCTAGAAGCTTCTACAAAGCTTTGCTTCCGGTAGAAGCTAGTCGCTTCGGTAGCTTGCCTGCCAAGCCGCCTATAGGCGGAGGGACGAAAGCCCGTTAGACCTGATGGGAAAAAGTATGAAAAAAGTACGTTAAGGTTACGAAGTCACTTAGCCTCGGCTCGGCTAAGGTTATGAAATGACAGAGTAGGTTTTTAAAAGTAATACTAAGGAACTGGAAAAACAGCTCGGAAAAGGAGAAAAGCTAAGGTTACAGACTCACTTATCCGTCTACAAAGGGAAAGGCGTCGGTACGGAGTCACGTCAGCTGTGGATATAGACTAGGCTAAGGAACGGAGTCTTAAAGTATTTACCGAGACTACACTAAGGAAGAAGTCAGCGAAAGTGAGCTCGTAACTAAGAAAGCCGGTATCAGAAACGAAACCCTTCAAAAATCAAAAGCAAAGAAGTCAAGGAACGAAGCAGCTTCTCTAATAGCCCCGTTGAATAGGAGGGCGAAGGCTTTTTCGAACTTTTTTATTTTATAGAGGGGGGCTTCGACCTTCTTAGGAAGAGCCGTACGAGGCTGCTCACGTACGGTTCGGGAGCCGAGCCACTGCACAGGGGCTTAGGTCAACACTTATATATTAGCCAGTCATCAATTGGAAGCGGGTAATATGGTGATAAATTGCGATTGCTCCAAACCTTCTAAAAGTGGCTTCTTGCGACCTGCCCAGAATGCTCATACATACCTTCGGTTCCAAGAGCTTGTTCGCGCAGCGAATAAAGGTCGGGTTGAAGGGGGCAGTCAGCTGGCTGCTTCTTGGCCACGCCCCCCTGCTTATAGATATGAGATATTGGATCTAAATTCAAAAGTAGGAAATAGCATACCATTAGCTGATATACGTATGGGAACATGGGTACATGATATTGAATGTCATCCAGGTCAAGGCGCAAAGCTGGCTCGGGCCGCAGGAACTTATGCTAAAATAATTAAGGAGCCAGCCTCACAATGTCTTGTGCGGCTACCATCGGGTGTTGAAAAACTCATAGATTCCCGATGCCGAGCTACTATTGGTATAGTTTCCAATCCCAACCATGGTGCACGTAAGCTTAGAAAAGCAGGACAAAGCCGGTGGTTAGGCAGACGCCCCATTGTTCGTGGTGTTGCAATGAATCCAGTGGATCATCCTCATGGAGGAGGTGAGGGGCGCACGAAAGGAGGTAGACCTTCGGTGTCACCTTGGGGGAAGCCCACCAAAGCAGGATTTCGGGCAGTAGTGGGGGTGGGGAAATGCAGAATTTAGTTCATGCCACGACGATCTATATGGAAGGGAAGTTTTGTTGATGCTTTCCTGTTTAGAATAAAGAAGAACAGAGAAAGTCTGATGAGCAGGAAAATTTGGTCACGTAGATCTTCTATTTCGCCGGAATTCGTTGATTGCTCCGTACTCATTTACAATGGAAAAACTCCTGTTCGTTGTAAGATCACTGAAGGAAAGGTTGGTCATAAATTTGGAGAGTTTGCTTTTACACGGAGACGAAGACCCTATAGAACAAATAGAGGAAAGGGCAGAAAGGGGAAAAAGTAAAGTCTAAGCGACATATGGCACGAAAAGGAAATCCAATTTCGGTAATCCGAATCCCATATAGCTCTTTTCTTCATACTCGACCTGCCCTAGGTTGGGGATAATGATTTTATCAAATCTTGTTGGGAGATGCTTCGCTCCGAGTCCGACTGGGACGGAATGGGGGACCCAGGCCCTTCAATGCCTCCCTCCGGATCCACTAACTCGGAAGAAGAGCTATTCAATTTCTGGCTGACTGTGAGGACACCTCTGCATCCCGGGAGCAGACCGCTCCCCCGGAAGCTGTGGTCAGTCAAGAGCGGCATCCGAATCCCGCTCCAATCCCTCCTGCGCAGGTTCCCGCTCCAATGCCTGGAGCGGCAGCGGAAGCAGAACAGAACCCTCCTTTCTTTTGATTGGGAGGGACGACCTCTCTCTCTTTGAGAGGAAAGTTCTCTACAAAAGGCCCACGCCTGTCACGCCCAGATTCTGGACACATTGCGTGATATTACTCTGAAGAATGGAGAGGAGCTCCGTGAAGAAGACTATCGCACCATGCTTGATTTCATGTTGAGCCGACTCCAGTTCGACGTCAATCCCCGGGCGCTGAAGGAGCTCCTGAACAGACTCCAAAACGGTCGGGCACGATCTCAAACTTCTAGGGCGGCAAGGAGATTCCTCGACGAAGACTAGTGAGGCTATAGTACTGACTATGCATAGGACTACAAAGGTGAAAAGACAGGATGTATTCCGACGAAATGCCTTGGATGTGATCGGCAAGAGAAAGATGGAATTTGGTATAAGGAAGGAAATCAAACGCGTTGTTTGAGAAGGAAAAAGGGTAACTAGAGAAAAAATCCAAAAAGGCTCTCCCTGGACTCTACGCAGGACTTCTTTCTAAGCCTCACATAATTTGAATTTCTCTGACATTCCATGTTTCCGAAACGGATCCTATAAAATATTTCACTTTTTCTATGATCATCTCTATTTTAGGTATTCGGGGAATCCTCCTTAATAGACGAAATATTCTTATTATGTCAATGCCAATTGAATCAATGTTATTAGCTGTCAATTTGAACTTTTTGGTATTTTCCGTTTCTTTGGATGATATGATGGGTCAATCATTTGCTTCATTAGTTCCAACAGTGGCAGCTGCGGAATCTGCTATTGGATTAGCCATTTTCGTTATTACTTTTCGAGTCCGAGGGACTATTGCTGTCGAATTTATAAATTGCATTCAAGGTTAAACATAACTACAGGAGAGTTACCAAATACAAAGTTCAGTTCTCCTTTCGTTCTCTTCTTTCTTTTCTTTTTGCCTGAGTCAGACATCAAATAGCTTCGATTTCCATTATCCGTTGGATCCAAATCAATAAGATGTGCCGATAATCCAATTTCTCGATTCAATAGAAGCCCAAAGAGGTGCATATGGTAGGATTTATGATTGGGCAAATCAAGTTGGTATCGACCTACTTATCTTACCAAGGCCCAGCCATTCGGCCATCTCATCTAGTGAAGCACTAGTTCCGCTTAAGCTTGAGTTGTTCTTACGATTGGCATATCTCAAGCTTTTCTCTGATTTGAATCTTTCATTGATTTTCTTCTCTGGCTACTTCTTCTTGGCATATTCCATTCCTTGCTACTAGGCTACCTGCATTCCCTTCTTATCTATCGGAGGATCCGGATTCTTATCTTTTTATTTAGGCGTGAAAGAATCACTGTTTAGATTCTCTGATAGGACAGAGAAGGAGATGAGCTCAACCTGTATCAAAGGCTTCACCCTTGCTTTCCCAACCGTCAACTAGTGGGCTTCGGTGAAGGAAAGGATGGCATTGGATAAGAATTTAGCCCCACCCCCTGCAAGCTCGTCAAATAACTCTGAGATGACTGAGTTTCCCTCTTTTCTATATATTTTGGAAAGCAATCAAGAAAAAGATAAGCTCACACGCAATCATGTGGTGCAAAGTCTATTTCAATAAGCATAGAGTCAAAGATACACTTGCACAAGGATGAAGCATGTATATGACATAAGATAAGCAATAAGCAGAAGTCATACTAGATATGAGAAATGAAACACACATGCATCATCCAAAAGAGGTTTACAAGACAGTCCATAAAAAGAGCAAAAGAAGAACCAAGTCATACTACCTTTTTTTCTGCCTCTATCCTACCCTTCAAGCATCATGACTAGAACTATCTATCTAGCTATTCGACTCCCACAAGCACAAAAAAGCATGAAGAATCTTGAGGAGCTTCCGCTGAAGAAGGAGGCACATTCAGAGCTGGTTGAGGGTCATCCACAACTTCCAGAGCACAATTCTTAAGCACTTGCTCTAACCTTTCTAGCTTTGGAGCATTGCTCTTGGACAGATCAGAGAGCTCTTTCATCTGAGTGAGGATGGTGATCTTCAAGCTTCTTCATGGGAAAAGCTTTTTGATGAAGCCCTTGAGCAAGGAGGCAGTAGATGCATTTTCTTCATCAGAACTTCTGACATTTCTTCTTCTATATCATGAGCAGAGGATTGTGGAAGATCACTAGCAGAAGCAGGAACTTGAGCACTAGAGGCCAGGCCCTTTTTCTTCTCTTAGCAGGCAGCTCTACACTTTGAGCCATTGAGGAGGCTCTCTTTCTCTTGTCCTTCCTTGGTTGATAAGGAGGATGCTCTTGGTCTAGCAGATGGAGAAAGCTGAGATTGGTTCAAGATAAGCTTCATGAGGTGTGGAGCATAGAGATAATTCTTCTTCAAACCTCTCTTGGCGAGTTGGTACTTGAAAGAAAAGATAAAGGGCTTATCCATGGTTTTTATCCATTGCATTTTCCCATTGGTTTGATCGTGAAAAGTGATAGCTGTCCTGTTCTGATCCCAGATTCTAAAGGCAACTTCAATTTGATACATATCATTCAGTCTACTTCAAGAAGGTATTTGGAAGTGAGAAGTGGGTGAACTGGGAGCATGTAGGAAAGCAAGATGAACTCAAAGCAGTGATTCCTCTTTTTTACAGTTGTGACCTTCTCTGAATTCAAGCAATATTTTTATGCTTCCGCAATCAAGGAGTTCTATGCCACAGTGCACATCCCTAAGAATTGCTCCAACATGCAATGGATTACAAGAGGACAAATGTTCAGAGTGTCTTCTCGCAGAGATGTTTCACTTGCCACATGAGCCATCTCTCTCCCTTTTGCATCCTCTACATGACATGACCAAGGAGGAGAAGAATCAATACTTCTTTGAAGGGTGTAGCTGAGAAAGACATGCATCTTCTAGCCCAAAGAAAGTGAACAAGCTTGTAAGAGCATCTGTGCGGAGGAAATCAGGATGCAATCTACAATCTCTCTTGGCATGTCTTGGATTTCCATCGAAGAATCAATGCATTCAATCCGCATCTTCCTTACACGAAGAACTTGCTTAAGACAGGAATCCTAGTTCGTATTCCGAGCTCACCTTTGGGGCATCAGTTTCGCATACCAAACAATAACAACAGGTTCATTCATTGATTCCGAGCAGGTTGGCCCTATCGGGTTAGGTAATTGATATCGGAATTCCAACAAGCAGCCGAGATAATGGAATTCAGGAAGATACCAACTCGAAGGAACCATGGAAAAGAAATAGGGATTCTTCCCGTTCTGATGCAAGTATAGCAGTGGAAGAACTGAGCACTCAACTGTATTGTATCTGGCTACTAAAGCAGGTGTGCATTTTCACTCTGGCTACTAAAGCAGGTGTGCATTTTCACTACCTTTACTTTCCAATATTGATAGGTCGCGATAGAAATCGGAGAGCCAACCCACGAGCTAAAGGTGGAGGTGGAGGTGGATAATCATACGAGCTTACCAAGAGTCCGAGAAAGCGGGTGAATAACTTAACCAAGCATCGCATGGACCAATAGCGCCCTTAGCGTTGGGGCAATAGCAACTAAACTAGTAAGGGCAGCAGCAACTAGTGAGGAAGACCGTACTTTGTCTTGGTTTGGCGGGATTCTTTCCTTTGTATGTAGGATAACAAGTTATTCCTTTCCTCAATCAATAGATTCTGCCCTCTGCCCAAAGCAGACCGGAAACAAGTATCGATCTGCCTGTACAATCGGACCAATTGACTTGGCATACGCCTCTTCTCCACAGGCATGCTTTCTTAGTCTCTAGTGGGCTTTGCCCGCGGGAACGTATTGTTCTAGTCAAACCATGCCCTAAATCGTTATTCCTTTCCTCTGCTAGTTGAGAATGGGATTTTGGATTGCGATTTCCTTTATTTGATGACTGGAATGTGCCGTAGGATTGCACATCTCGGCCTAAGGTCCGCTACTCCCCTTTCCCAAAGTCTAGGTGGTTCCATTTATTTATTAATCGGAGTTCGGGAAGCGCATTACAGTACATGTATGCTTTTAGCGGGAATCCTCTGAAAGATGGGAGCATACGGATTGATTCGGATCAACATGGAATTGTTACCTCATGCTCATTATAGATTTTCCCTGGGGAATGCAGCTTCAACTTCTCTTGGATTAAAAAAAAGAATAGCCTCTTCCTCACATGGGTTTCATAATTATAGGAATTGGTTCCATAACCAACATTGGACTCAATGGAGCTATGTTAGAAATATTCTCACATGGTGCTAGACTTATTTTCTTGGCTTGTGATAGAATGCGTCTTGTTTATCGAGAAAAACAACTGGCACATCACATACGAGATGAAAAGTAGAGTTTAGACTCATTGAGAAAAGGAAACCAGTAACCACGAGACGAGGAGAGTCGAAAGCAAAAAGCAACCTCCCTCCTGTTTTGATTCCATTTCATCGTTGATCCGGAAAGAAGAATGACATTGAATCGATTTAAAGCACTTCCCTCAAGCCGAAACCGGAACAGTCAACTAGTCGGGATGGAGCTAGTTTCCTATCATAAGAATTCCATCTCTGCTTCTATTGAAATGAGTTTCTTTCTTTCGGGCATATCTTTTCATCTATCCCTCTGTACTCATCTCTTACTAGACCACATGTGCAGTGAATCGAGGGCACTCGCTGCAGCAGCAGTACCACAGCGTGTAATCTCAGGTGCTTGATAAATTATTGGTTTGGATGCTTATGGGTATTCTGGTTTCTTCTTCGTGCTATTGTGTGTGAATCTTGGTTGGCTGCCCCAGTAATCTACGAGGTGTATGCTGGTTTGTTTATCCCTTCTTATGCACAGGAGGTGCTTGATGAAATGCCTGAGAGCATGATGCCACTTGAGTTCACACAAAACAAACATGATATGAAGTGGACGAAAAGGACATGTAAAAGTTTTTTGCTGGGGGATAGAGAAATCTTGAGTATGACCATGGTGCAAGAAACAGAAAAGTGATGAAGGGTGTGGCTCGTGAGCAAGGGCTTACAGCTACCTGTTCTCATGAGTCATGCTGAATATGAACCATGGAAATGAGTGAAGGATGCTGCCAGTGAAGCGGAGCACATGTCACTAAGTGAGGTTGTCATCGACAAGTGACTTGTGGTTGATAGACTCAGGTGCATCTCGTCATATGGTCCAAGTTGCTGCACTCCTATCAGTGGAGGAGAAAATGTTTCGTTAGCCGATGGTTCTTCGAAACCTATATCAGGTACTGGAACAGTGCGCCCTACTATGAATTTCTCATCAGTCTTGCATGTGCCCTGTGAATCCACTCTCTGTTAGTGCAGCAGCTAAATTGCTGCTTCCCGAAGTTGTGTTTGTTTCGACAATGAAAAACTGGAATCAAACTTGGTGTGGGGATAATGAGAGATGGTTTCTACTATCTAAAGCAAGATCATGTTGATGCCCTCTGTCTTATGTCGAAGCCCAGTGGATGAAATTCCACTTCAAGCTTGGGCTTCTCAACACTTGAGTTTATGTATCCTGCGGCAGCTGACAAGAACAGGCTAGTATTAGTATGTGAGACATGTGAACTGGCAAAGCGCACAAGGTCATCGTATATTTATTCAGGTATGAGAAGCAATGTGCCATTTTATACCATCCATTCGGATGTTTGGGGGCCATGTGAAACTACATCCTTGAATGGCTACCGATGGTTTCTCACATTTATTGACTGCTCTAGTCGATATACTTGGCTCTATGTCATGAAGAAGAAAAGTCATGTTTACTCTTGCTTCGCCATAAAACAGTGATGAACCAGTATAATGCACAAGTGAAGGTGTTTAGATCGCAAGGAAGTAGTAGAAGTTCTGTTCCATATTACAATCCTCAAGGGGAAGAAAAACAAGCCTATCATCCGAATTCCATTTCATCTCGAAAGAAGAATATGACTCCAGATTCTTCTTCTTCAAAGCATACTTCTGCACCCACAGATGGGAATGCGCTGTAGAGATCCTCCCTGGCACTTGTCCTTCTTCATGTTCTTGGCATATTGCCCTTATTTGGGCTGAAAACAAAGGCCCAGCCATTCGGGAAGCAGAAGTGATTTCTGTGTATCCAGCTTTTGCCTCAACTTGGACTGGAGCTTTCGGATCTGGTAACTGTTTGCTTTAGCTGTTCGGAAATAGTTCTAGTTTGCTTCTCAGGTTTTGCCTTTCAAGAAATGCTCAATTAGAGGATTTGCCGGAACCAGCTTGTTCTTTTCTTTTCCTTCTGCTTTGGACAAATCGATTTTCTGGCGTATTTCAGTTCAGTCAGTAGTGAACCTCTTCCTTCATTCAAGTTGGACTAGATAAACACTAGTATCAATTGGTAATCGAGACCTAAACGAATAACTTCTCGAGGTAAGGTAAGATCAATATCAATAGGTGGGAGTGAAGTCAGAAGTGAAGGTAGCAGAATAGAACCTATGTTGATGTAGCTTAGCTTTTCCAATACTTTCCTTTCCGTGCTTTGACCTCTTTCTACGCCTAAGTTAATGTCGATCCAAAGAAGCCATTTAGATCTGAGTTAAGGAAGGAAGTGAATTTAAGCAAGAGAGCGATAGGATAGATATAAAGCTTAGACCAATAGGCATCTTAGGAAAGCCTTTAGGAAAATAAGTATATTAGTATACTACCTCTTGGAGTTTCAGTTGCTATCCATTCATATTGAGTGCCTCCTATTCAGTTCTAGAACTAGTGGTTACAGCGAATGAGCAATCTTGTGTATATCCAAGGTAAAGGGCAAGAGACTCTGTCAATTCATCCAATGAGTAAAGTAAGCAGGACAGTTAAGTTAGAAATCCTTTAAGTCCCTCTTGAATTTAAGTAAACTCCGTCCCTCAAAAGTAAACAAGTTTTCAAGGGTAGGGGTAGCGTTTACTAGCCAGCAAGTAAGATAACAAAGCTCTTTTTTTCAAGCCTGGAGCTTTAGAAAAAATTCCATGGAAGAGCTAACATAGATAGATAACCCACACTTGTACTCTCACATCGTGGCGTGGTAGGATAGATTTATTCCTTTTGAAGGTCTGTTACAGCTAGGCGAGAAACCTTTAAGTAAGATTCAATATCTCTAGAATCCAGGCTTGCCTACAGGTTTGTTCACACCCTAATATGATCTTTCCTTGCCAGTGCAATGATAGGATATTTCCAGCTTCCGTGGCTAGCACCAGTACTTTACCTAAACGCCCTCGTATGAAGCTCTAATACCACCTCTATGGAGGGAGGAATACTTTAATTAGAATATGCTTTCGTCCGGGGAACAGACAAGTGAGCTCTTCTGGGAAGTGAGTTTTAAAGCTTTTATTTTACTTTAGAGCAGTACTAAGCTAAACAGCGCATTCTGTTCCAGTTGCAGGCCATTGGCCAGTTGTAGTTCCATTCCGAATTCCTTCCATGCGTCCTGCCATTCCTTCTTCTTGCGATCCTGTTCCAGCGGAAGAAGTTTTTTCTAGCTCTTTATTTAGAAGCGGCTTCGCTCCTTATTTTTTTCGATAATCTCTCTTTATTCATCAATCGATGCCTACCCGGTTTCATACTTCTGTCAAGTCAGGAGTGAACGAAGGAAAGGACTTCCCGTAGGCGCAAGGGTTCTTTCTTATTGATTCATGCGCATCTACTTCTTCTTTGCCTTAGGTCAATCAGGTTAATCCCTCTCGCCAAGACTTGTTCTTCCGCTTCTTCCGTATCTGTTTATGCTTGCCTTCCTTATCCATTTTTCCAACCAAAAGTATAGTGAACTGCCTGGAAGGTTTATAGCCCGTACTCCCCTTATACATCTCGCAGAAAGTAATATTCGCTATAGCCCTATCTCTTCTTTTATCTGAAGGCATACATTACAAAAGAGGATATGAATCCCTATCTTTTTAGCATCACTATAAAGGAGGTACATGCACCAGCAGTAAAAACTAACTTATAAACGCACAAAAGATTAAAACGATATCAGCATGATGTAACAATAAGCATCTATGCAAGTATGATTGCAGAACTAGAAAAAAGGAACGGCAACATTATAGCTCCTAACGATATGAAACAATCGAGAACGAGTTCGATCCCTGGAAGAAAGAATAGGAATTCGATCTAACAGCCCTTCCCTTAGGGGGTTTGGATGATTCCGATTCACAGGAGGAGTTGAGCAATAGTGCAACAGAAAAGCAATTAGAACCTGAAGAAGCATTAATCTCCATGTTTGCTATCTCCTCTAACCCTAATCTCTTTTGTTTGCTACTATGATCAATTTGGCATTTCGATCATCTTTTGTTTTGAAGGTACTTATAACAACCAATTGAGCATATATCTGTACATGCTGGTACGCGTGATTTAGTACTAGAGACACATTATTACCTAATGCTGCGGATAATGTACTGTCTTTTATAGTTACAAACTACCTATGTTTCCTTCTTTTTGAAGCTGTTTACTAGTTATCTGTCCGAGAAACAAACTATCACACAATTAAAGCCCGCAATGCACAGAACATAAGGCACATACATACCACTTTAGCACACACTTTACAGAACATGAGTGCAACATACCAATTCTAGAAAAACACATAAACAGAATCCAAACAAAGTCACTTAAGAATAGGCAAGGGACACACCGTCCACGCCACCCACTTGAAGAGCAGAAAAGAGTATAGTTAGTGTAAGGAAAGTATTATAGGAAAGACCCTATAAGTTCAGACAATATGCTACATTCTATGATATCCTATTCAATCCCCAGATTAGCATGCGATGCTCGTCGTGCTAATAAATCCTCTCTTCTTAAAGCCCAAGTAGGACAAAGAAATGCAAGCCCTCGATTCATTCCTTTTATGCGAGTGGGAAAGCTAGCTAGAAATCAATGACAAGGAGTAGAGCCTAGAGCAAAAGGGCCCGGCGTCAGGTTAGTTAAAGCAAGAAAGTCAATGCTGGTGCTCGCTTATTCAATCCTTTTTTCTCTCCTCCTTTGTGCTAATCACTAGTGCTAAGAACTAGGTCAAAAGGAAAGTCAGCCCTTAATATAGAGTTTTCTACTTGTTCTTACTTGTGTTAGTGAAGCCAGATAGTTCAACTTGCCTGTCCAAAGTCAATCTATGAAAAGTTTTCCTTATAGGCGCACCCAGCTGTAAGAGAGTAGAAGCAATCGGAGTAAATAAATCCCATAGTGAAATGAGCGTTAGATGTTGACTAGACAAAACTAGCTAATACATGTAGTAGGGTAACTTTTCCTTTTTTCTCGGTTATGTGAAAAGGTAGAAAACTCGCTACACTTTATAGGAAATGAACTACTCTTAATGCAAGCTAGTCAAGCTGGATGAGTTGTTAGGAATGGCTCAACCCAGGCAGCGCTAAACCTTTCTTTTCCAGGCAAATCTATCACTTCAATCTTTCTGGGCTAGCTATGTTCTCGGGGCTACACTCCACCAGAGTAGGAGAATCCATCGAGTAATGAAGATGTTAACTTATAGTACAAGCAAGCAAATCTAGTGCCCTGAGTACCCTTGTCAGAAGCACACTATAAAAAACCATCTCAACAAAGGTAAAGTTTATATATATTAGACAAGATTTCACCTTCCTTCACCGTGGCTTACTTGGATAGGAAAGACAGAAAGAACACTCCTTGCTTTGATTGGTAGTAGATACGCGTTCTATTCTAGAATAGGATCCATGTATAAACCAACAGTCCTAGATGGAGCCCAACACGAAAAGTAAGGTGATGAACGAACTTCAGAATACAATAAACAGAATCAAAACAAGCAAGAGAACTCTTAAAAGAAAGAAATCTACTGCTCTATCATTGACAGATATCTTTTAGTCTATAGCCCTACCTAGGGGGAACTCACACTCGCTAGAAGGCAAAAGCACTTGAAACAGTAGTGAGGTAAGAAATCAAACTACTCGCTTATTCTCAATATGCCTGCTCTTCGAATTCAAAACTCCTCAGCTATAGCCCTTTCTACATATGTATATTTGAAAAAGACAGCAGCTATACAAAGCTTTATCTCGCCACTTGAGAACTCGTTTGCTTCTGGCTGTCTTACTGGATTTCGTCTATCCTTAGCTTACTGGCCTAAGATGTATATGCTTGGAATATTCGTAATCTCCCTCGTGGTTACGTTTTATTATCTTAGAAGGAGTTGCTACCTACAAGGCCTATAACGCCGTATCAGATCTTTCCATTGCCCTATGGTCACTTGCTTAAAAACTGAAAAGAGACTAAAAAAGAGACTGAACTTCACTTAGGCTTTCTCGCAAGCTTATTAGAGCATTGAATTGACCTCTACTAAGAGTAAGATGGCTTTTATTCTACTAAATCCAAAGAATGCTGGCTAGGGTGACGCTCGTGCTTCTTTCGAGTAAGGCAAACTGAGTAAGGGGTCGTGTTATTAAGTATATTTCTTAGCTACAAGCCTGGCCTTTCACTTTTCTTAGTTCCCCTTTTTCCAACCTTTTCCATTCCATATCTCACCAGTCTTCTTTCCCTGGGTTGTTCTTGAAACGCGTATTAAGTACTTCCCTCCACAAGTCGATCACACCAGATCAAAAAAGTAGGAAAGACCGGGCAGGCTATCAGAACTTCAAACTCATAAACGTCAACTTTTATCTTTAATAGCTTCAGTACTCATTCATGCCTATTGGCAATAATATGTTTCATCGTAAGAATACCGTGAAACCTAGACATATTAAGAAAGTCCATAACTTTGATCTTCTCCACTCTCATAGTTGCTACCACAGAATCAAGAAAGGAATCATTCATCACCATAGTACTCCTACCTTCCTACCTGCTCAAAAGGAATCCTCACTATACCAACAACAGCTTAGAAAGTTCTGAAATAGGAGTGCCATATAAGCAAACACTTTCATTACTCCAAGCGCATATGTCACATGTCAAGATTAAGCATTACTAACTCTTTCCATATCTGCTACCTTGAAGCGCTTTGGTCTAAGGGCTGCTTTCGATTCTTTCTTGTCTATCGGATTCTGTTGAGAATGAGGGTCTTCCTTCTGGTGATCACCATAGTGGTAGATTAAGCTTTTGAACAAGGATTTGCTCTATAACCCGGGAAAGGAAGCTTCTACGTGAAGTTTGCGAGACGGGTGGTGCCATTTATAGAAAAGATTGGCTACAATAGCACTTTATGCACTTCACTTTTGGCTATTCTACATGGGCAACAACTAGCCTGGGAAATGGGCTTCATTCAAGTCTTGGTCTTTTCGGATTCACTTATTTAAGTGCATTTTATTAAGGAAAGAGCCTACCTACCCAAACCTGATAGATGGATGGAATGAACCTAGCATAGCGAATTCTTGAAGTGGAATATAAGAAAGAAAGCCTACAAGTATAGAAAGAAGTGCTAGTATCAAATAAACATAAGTTGTTTAGTGAAAAGGCAAGTAGTTTATCAATTGTTATTTTTTCTTGCTTAGCGACCTATGTTTCAAGTAGACGAAAAGGAGACTAGGTATTCACAGGTAAGCTAGGGTATAAAGTATAGGTAGAAGCACCGGTGTATTAGGTTTCAAAAGAAAGGCATCTAGATAGGTTTCAGGATAGGGGTTTGTAAGTTTAGGGAGATGGGGTTTAAGTAAGTTTAGAAATATACATCTGGAAAGGCATACATAAGTAAGAAAAGTATGCATGGTCGTCACAGGTAAGGATTCTCATTCCTGCATTCTTGGGTCTAGTTTTGTTTGGACTTGGGCTTAGATGTAGTGGGTTCTTGGGCCACAGCTTTACCTTTTTCAGCCTTAGAAGGAGCATTAGTCTTTGACGCATCAATCAACCCGGCGTAGGTGCATGGGATTTGGACACATCAGCACCAAGCCATCTTTTCACCCGAGGAGAGCATAGTTCAGGAACTTCTACCCAGGATACACCTGTTCCGCTGAAAAACGAGGTCATCATTGAAGAAAGGAAAGGCATCATATTCCACACAGAAGAGCTCATCGTTCAAACGTGCAAACATAAGCCCCAAAAATTAGAGTGCAACATTTGTCAACGTTGGATGTGACAAAGAGAATGGCTTTCTAAAGTGGTGGGGTGGTATAAACCTATTTTATTCTATAAGCATATCTCGTGCTAGCCTAAGAACTACTTGCTTTATTTCCAGTGCATATTCCTTTTTCTAAATATACTTGACCCAAAGACTTGATCAGGCAGTATCAAATGATATGTGGCACGCATAAACTTATCTTGTCAGTTATCCATCTGCCTTGCTAAGCCTAAGAGCTTATCAGTGTTGCCCATGTTTTGTAGTAAAGAGTGCTAGTTTCTCTCTCTTTTCAAGAACTACTTATCTTTAGTAAGCATATTCCGGTGCAGCTTCTACCTATACAGGCAAACAAACCCATCCCTAGCTTCTATACTTATTACGTATATTAACAACGTATATTACGTATAAACCTCTTCCTACCAGGTGCGTCTAATTTATCCTGGGTGTCCCCACCAGAAAGTCCACAGTTACCAGAGCCTCGGTACCTATACCGGAATCTTCACCATTACCATCACCTCCATCTTAACCAGACTCAGTATAACCATCACCATTATCATCATTGTTTCCACTAATTGGTCTGAGAGTCCTAACTCAGTACTTAGAGGTATTCAAACACTACCTATTACACATTTGTTGCTGCTTTTATAGAGTCAAGAAAGTTTTTGTAGAGCTCCGTGAAGAAGCAAGGACCCTCAAACGTTGAATAAAATATGTCCTCCCTCGGCAATTAGTGGCTCGTGGCCAGCCATCAGGTCTGCCGATTTGATCCTTGTAGGTTTTAGGTGTTTACACCAAGTATGCTGTGACTTTAAAAGGGGTTGTCGGAATGTGTGTGCCGGTGACATACATAAGATAGGTCAACATCTACTGGTCAGGGATCATTTGTTCATTCCTCATACATAATAGAAGTCGTCAGGGCTATCAGTTACTTCAATTTTTGAAATATGTCACTCACTGCTGGCCGTATTGAATGTAGAGAACTTCTGCCGCAGCCAGTAGTTTTTCTAATCTCATCTCAGGATTTCTTCCTTCACTGTCTCGACGCGAAATGAAAAAAAGCTTTCCTGGTGGACGAAGTTCGGCTACCGCAACCAAGTCGGTATGCCAAGGCATTAAATAAGGAAGTACGATATTATTGAGAAAGCAAGATGTGCTATCCGAAAGAGGAGATCACTAATTCCACTATCAATACCTACTGAAGAAGCTAGCCTCTCCTTTCACAGCCAACCCAGTTGAATACATCTGAATATAGTGAGACCTTCCAGACAGAATAGATAGAATTGACCGCAGCGCACCTTGATAGATAACACTTAAGACGCGTAATCAGCTTCAAGCATATAGAGAACTTGACTTACTCACCTACTTTAATGCCTGCTTTTTACTACTTGAAAGCTGGCTTGGCTCTCAGACCTATTAACTTGACACCTGCTTAGCGCCCTCACTGCTACTTCTCTCATTAAGCTGCTCTCTCCTTTTATCAACTTATGAAAAAACAGCCTATCCTATTGATCTTCCGTCGCTCGCTATGGATGGTTGCAGTTGCCAAAAGGCTACCTTTTCGCACAACACTTAAATGAGTCACTGACTGGTTTTTACGTACGTAATACTTAACCTTACAATCGGCATTGCCCTTCTTCTTGCAACAGAGGATTCGTTCGTTCTCTACGCCGAAAGGACTAAGAGCTCTTATTCCGCAGCCTTTAGCACATAATGGAATTGCTCCTTGTAGAAAAGAGTTCAATACAAAAGCACACAAAGGCTTTGGACTATGACCTTTATCATGCATGAATAAGGCCGGGGGATTATGTCCTCAACAAACCTATCTACTACTAAATGTCAATTAAAGGGACGCCAACCATTGGAGGTGATACTGGTGATGGTAATGGTGAAGATTCTTCTCTTTTTCCTGGGTACATAAAGATAAGAAGAAGGCAACGAAAAGCACTTAGAAAAGGCTATTAAGAAACTGATCCACTATTTGAAACCTGTCATCCACGTTAGAAAGAGAGCCATGAAAAGCATAGATCCTCAAGGAAAGGAAAAAACACCACTTCGTCTATTTACGATTCCCATAAACCAGGCCGTGCTTTCTTTTATTTAGTAAGCTCAGCCGAAGAGCCCTG
>JAYESD010000341.1:40000-47060 GCA_036927565.1 Tuctoria greenei
GACTCAATGAAGAGTGCTCTAAAAGAAACCTCCTCGCATCTAAGTTTTATAAAACTAGTGGGTGTAAAAATCCCAAATTGACAGATCTCTATCATCATGTACATGAAACATCAAAAACTGAAAAAAAACTACAACCCGAAAAACAACCACCTGTCAATTGAACCATAGGCAGACCTCTTGAGCTACCCACAGCAAGTCCGGTGGCATTGTAGCCCACACTCGCCCATCCCTATGCTTAAACAACCCCCAAAAGACCCCTATGAAAGCAGAAATCAACAGCTTGAGTCTTCTTGGCAGGTGCCTCTTGGCAGCCAAACTAGCTCTATTTAAATTGTAGGTCGCATGAGCCACCATAATGAGCATTTAGACTTGACCAAACCGCGACAGCATACGGACATTAGAAGCTCTGAAATAAAGCAGACTCAACTGGACAGTACCTGCACATGACATACGGCTTAGAGCAGTGCAGTTGCCTTCTTTCTTTGTTCACCTACATTTTCTTGTTCTTTATTGAATTGGATTTGACTGAGGACAAGACGCGCTGCTAGTGCTAGTTTCAGTAAGCCTGTCTCTTCTAGAGGAAAGCAAAGCAGGTAAGAAGAGCTCCTATTTTCATACTCTAAGCTTGGATAATCCGCATCAAGAAGATTCGAACCCCTGCTAGCACAGCGTAAGACAACCAGTCAATCCGGAGTTTAGTAGAACGCGCTTTTAGTCTTTCTTTCTTGCACAGAAATATAAGTTTCTAGGTGAAAGCTCAGTTTATCCAATTACATATTAATACCGGAAGATTCTGATGGCATCACTTTCTCTCGCATAAGGTCCAGTTGATATCAAACAAAGGTGGATCCTGCAGATTTTCTCACCCGGTGGCGAAATGCAAGTCTTTACAGTGCCCGGGATTTGGTCCATAAGGGGTAAAGATCCGCATTACTAACCTACAATCCGCGGGTGGATAAGCAGATACACGGTCTTGCGCTTCGCAAACATTTGAAGAACTATCTTCTCGCGCCACCGACAACCTTTATTTTTGCTTTTATGATTTATCCACATTCCCCCTAATAGATAAAACCCTATCTTCCTTAGTGATATCTTCGCTATTATTCTTCGGTTTCCTTTTCACGGCATGGACGGCTACCCCATTGGGGGTACTCAGCCCTTTAATGAATATCTGTAATGGCCAAGTGGCAAAGCTCAAGTATATGACTTCCTTGCCTAGTTGGTAGTTAGTTAGAATAAGTACTCGACAGCCAGGCCAACTATACACCGAACCAAGCCGGCTCTGTCCATTACCCTTCGCGAGCCAAGCTTTTTCCGTTGCCTGATCTTATCAAGATACGTACCTTGAATATCATTACTGTTAGTTAGTATGAACAGGCCAGGCACTGCAAGCCAGAAAGCTCCCCACAATTTCTTGATTTGAAGCAGTTTGGAGGTAGTCTCCTTCTTCTAGTTACGATTCGCCCTCGTCTGTCACTATAGATGTTCTAGCTTGGCCAACCTTTCCTTTCTCATAGGAATGGAGAGAGCAGAGCAACCAAGATCAGCACCTCAACCAGCCCTTTACATATTCAAAAAAGCAGGAGCAACTTTCCACCTCGACTCCTTCCTTCCCCTCATTCTAAGCCCGGCCACCTTTTCTTGTTTCAGTAGTTCTCCCCGCGAGCTAGGCCATCTTCTCTCCCGTCGGTTCTTTCTTTACCGAAAAAAAGCCGCCTTCTTGTCTTTACCCAGTGTCGAAAGAAGGAATGACTTCTGACGAAAGCAAGGGTGACTCTTCAACTTGACCCTATGCCGCTTGCTCGCTTATCCCGCAGAGCCCTTCTGCTGGGATACCGGGATGATCTGCTCCTTTCCTTACTAGTGGCTGAGCTAGAACCAACAATTCCTTTCTGAGCGGTAGAACAAAAGAGGATTTTTACTGATTAGCAGAAGATTCTCAGGCTGATTCCGCACCTTCTTCTCCTCTGGTCAGCTCGCGCCAGATAAAGGGCGAAGGCCGGTGTGCAATCTATAAGGGAAAACGAGGCCTGAAGAGAAGTCCACGCGTGATGACCAATATTCATCAGAACCCTCCCTCGGTCAGCGTAGTGCCAGCAAGGAATAAATCAGAAGGGCAAGCAGGTTTCAATCATTTGTTTTTAGCATCTCAACTATAAAGAGTAGAGAGAAAGAAGCCTTTCGCATCTGGAAAGAGGACACCCACTACAACTTATTATCTTAGGGGCTTGCTTCTTGTGAAGAACTAAGGCAGCTCAAATGAATGCTCGCCTACTCATGTAGCTGTCTCTTCTTATTTTATTGCGTAATATGAATTGTAAATGCTGAAAAATTCTCTCTCTAAAAAGTAAAAAAAAGAAGAGTTGTCAATTCGGTAAACTAAAAAAAAAAAAGAAATGAACAGTCTCACTATTCGATGAACTAGGGTGGGCCAGGGAACTCGTAGCTTATGCACGCGCACGAGGCATGAAAAAGGAGGAAAGTCATTACATAGGAAAGGAGCACACGCCATAGAGGAATTATCATGTTATGCCTGGTAAAGAAGCACACTGACTTCAGAAGAAAGAAAAGAAGTCATCCCAGGAGTGTGTGTTTTCTCATAGGAGAATCCATCCTCTAGTAAAGTTAGCTGTCAGCACATAAATGTCAGTACGTCACTCACCACCTAGCTATTGTATTCCATCCCACTCAAGTACCACTTAAGAGGATAATAACTAAGTAAAGGCCGGTTAAGAAAGAGTTGTGAGAAGAATTCTTCAGTCAATCCGGCAGCCAGGCGTCCTTGTATTGCTTGTAGTTTCGGCAGGGAGGGCGTTGTATGGTATAGCTAGTAGAGCTGTCCAACCCAGAAAGCAGTGAATAAAGAAAGAGATCCCCATTCTTGAGAAGAAAGAGTATGAGGAAATGTAGTAAGGTCAATCATGGTGAATGAACACTTACTATAGGAAATCAAAGAGTTGGAGTTGGGAATTCGATCTATTAAAAAGGCCTGTGCCTTCTACTCTGGACGGGGAAGAAGCCGTCAATACTGGATAGTTTTCATCATTGACTAAATGGAAAGTACGGTACTAGTTCAGTGATAGTGCTGGAAAACTCAGATGCTACACACATGGGCTAGAAAGTATCTCCTTTATGTTCTTTACATTTACAGTTGACCGACTCAACCCACAAATGTTTTCTACAGGAATATTTGCATACTTTTCAGACCTTTTCAGCTGGAGCTGAGCGAGGATTCATAGACTTGAAACAACTCGGCACTCGCATCTTAAAATTATTGTCTAATAGATATACCTGTGGAACTCCCCCGAATAAATGAGCGACTCGCCAGACTCGAACTGACGTAGGTGATAGATCGAGTCCTTCTTTCCATCCATTTTTGATTAATAAAGCGTCAGGCCCAAAGAGCTCTACAGTAGTGCCTTGCGAGGTCGTAGACCCGGTAACCCATCGTTCGCCTAAGATCGAAAATGCTTAGTCACATCACTCTTCATTCAGTTCAGTCCATTTGCTTAACACATGCATGTTCAAAGAGATGGCGATGACAGTCTCTCTCTTTAAAATAGAGATTGTGTGGGTGTTCAGTCTCCCGCTCATGTTCATGTTCTCAAAAAATCAGGCTTTCCTTGGAAAAACCAAGGACAACCCCTATTTCAGTCTCCTTTCTCTTTTCGGGAGCAGAGCTGAAAATATTTATTTGAGTGCAATGCTAAATCCTAGAAGCCCTAGAAGTCCCTTGAACTTTGACCAGTTCAGCCAAGGGTCGTCTTCAAGTAGTTCCACGTTGGATCTCCAACTCCAAAGGTTGGATCTCCAAAGGGAGATCCCGTTGGATCCCCAAAGGCAGCGCCAGATGTTTCAGTTTGACGAAGCTAGCCTGAATTCAACGAAATATGCCATGCCTGCATTAAGATTTAAAACGTGTCGTCTACTTCCAGGAAATGTTCGGAACAGAGAACTTTCTCTAATCCAACGCCGCATTCTCCGAAGATTGAGGAACAAGAGGAGATCCATTAAAAGAAATCTTTCTCAGAGAGAAAATCTAAACAGTAACATCAAATTACAAACTACACGAAAGTGTATTTACGGCATTCATCAGTTGATGAAAAAAGGGCTGGTAACCATTACTCATTTGAAAGTTTCCCACCCTAAGAATTTGGAAGATATCTCGGGGTTAAGACCCCTAATTCTTTTGCTTATTAAAGCACTTACCAATAGCATATTTCCAGGCAGTGCGATCATTGTAGGATTTCTTTGCACTTTCTTATTTTCCTCTAGTTCCGTTGCAAAGGCCGCAGGTCCGTCTGATTCTTGGACCGGACACCCTGACGCGCGCCTCCACAACGCCTCGGAAACCTCCAATCCCCCATCAGAGTCGGGGTGCTCCCGAGAAAAATCTGCCCTGGAAGAGACAATAGAGGATTCTCTTTTATCCTTTCCCAACCTAACTAAAGATTCTCTTTCGGGAGGGAGTGCGAGTAGCACCAGTTCATCGTCTTATTATTCAATCGAATCTACTCCGCACTCTCATAGTCCCTCTTCTTCTGAGGGATTAATTTCTTATGGGAGTTATAGTCCCTCGTCCTCTTCCTCCGTGAATCAACCTTCGCCGTTAGAATCCTTTTCCGTGAATCAACCTTCGCCGTTAGCATCCTTTTCCGTGAATCAACCTTCGCCGTTGACAAAGGATATATCTGGCCATGGAGGTTCCGAGTCCATCAGTTCTCTTTTCGATTTGTTGAATTTGGGTAAGGATAACCCTTTTTTTTTCAGCTAATCCTGGGCTCATGAGGACAGCTATACATGGGGAGATGGCAAGGTTAATGATTGGCAGGGATCCAGACGATGTTCTGGTTGTGGCCAAACGTGTACATGGGGAAAGCAATCATATATCATTTCTTCGGGAGCAGCTCCAGGATTTAGTCACAAATGGAACTGCAAGTGAAGCCTTCAAGATAGGAGTGCCGCATTTTGCGGAGAGCCCACTAGATCAATTTTCCATTCACCCTTTAATTCCTCTCGCTCTCGGTCTCGGTTTGTTCCTACTTCTTGTTTTTTTTTCCTGCGGAAAGTATGGAAAAACAGGTAAGAGAGTGCGAGAAAAAAAGCAGTGGTCAGTAGTGTTTGTTAAGCTTGTGCGCGTTGTTATTTTTTGATTATGTGAGGCTGCATGCGCTTGTTATTTGTTGTTTATGTGAGGCTGCATGCGATTGATTAACTCGTGTCTTTATGTTGTCAGCCATGTGAGAAGGCTATGAAATTCTCTCTTTTCTTTCTTTTTGAATGATGGGTTGGGAAGGCAAATATCTCACTTAATGGTGGGAGGGGTGCCGGGATCCCGTGGTGGGGGATCCTCCCGTCATGATCGACTAAATGGAAAAGTCGCATAGAGGATATTGGTTCGAATCCAATTCATGACGAGTTCAGAAGGACGGCATTCTCTCATAAATCTACAATCTACTATCTCTAATTAGTAGAGTGAAATAGAGTACTCACACAAAGCGAAAGAGCTACACCCGGAAATGCGAGTCCACTCACTACTCGACTACCGACTTTGAAATGCGAAACAATTATTTCATTCAGTCTGGCGGCAATGAACACAAATAAAAGAAAAGGCAACTCATCTATTCATTCAACGAAAAAAATGTCAGTCAAAGTAAGTCAATGAAAAAGCCCCTTACTCCAATCAGTTAGTTAATCTTAACTAGGAAATGCAAGTAAGGAGGCATCTCATCTAGGAACTGAACCCACTAACTTCTACTTAATACAATATTCCAAGAACAGAAAATCAAGTAGTAGTAGTTAAAGTGCTCGCTCATCATCTAGGGAATAACTAAGAGAAATAAATAAGTGTTTCCGCTTATGAAAGGAAAGCTCAACTAGCTAGCTGAAAAGAAAGGAGAAAGCGTCAGTTAATTGCCGGCTAAGAGTTTTTTTTGCTCCCCTCGGAGTGTGTGTATAGGAGAAAGACCCACTTCAATAGTTTAATATGGCCAAGCCGCCACGCCGGGCAAGAGTTCTAATCTTTATTCTTTTTGATGGATTCCTATCTAAAAGGATAATAAAATGCTAGTAAATGCACTCAGTCAACCGAGCAAATGTATAAGAAAGAGTGCTCCCAGGCAGGAAGGGGGTAGGTAATTCACTCAATCAGTGTAGTTTGCCACTTCGTAAGTGAATGAGCAAATGTTCAATGCCAGCCAGGAGTTATATTACTCTTATTCAATGAGACAGGGAAATCTATGAAAAAGATAGTGGGGAATCTCTCTTTTGGGGAAAGAACAGTAAAAAAAAAAAAAAGGAGTGCAATAGAAGGGATACAGAGCCTGAAAAAGTTTCAATTTGATTTCTATCATCCACGTGCTATATAAAAAGGTTTTTTTGGAATTGGTTTTATGTACTTTTCGTTAATATATATATATATATTTACATTTATTCCAGTATGACCTGCATTTCACCAGTCAAATGTTCATTCGAGTCCTCTTCTATATGATATTGACAAGGGATGGTATACGGGAGATAGTTTTGGCTACTTACAATGGTGTAGTGAATATCTTTAGGTAAGGAACTCCACATAGGACATTCTTATGTTTTATTTCAATATGGGAGTCTTTATTTGTTTGTTATGTAGGATATCAGGATATATGGTGGTGGACAAGCTAGAGGTACCTCGTAGGAAAGTACGTAAAAATTGGTACGTCGGGCTAAATGCAGATCCTGTTGACCGCTCCCATCCAGATGTTCATGACAGTTCGATTGCGAAAGAAGCTGCTTCTAAGGAATCTCACCCACAGGACGAATCGGTTGTCAAAGAATCTTCTAAGGAACCCCAGTCCCGTAAGTCAGCTTATAATCTATTGCCACATTGTTCATTGGTCTATTCTAAGAAATGTCTTCTTTTGTTATTTGCATTTGGGGGGTAAAGCTTATCTTCTAGTCATTGAGTTCGCAGAGATTAGAGTTAGTAGAATTGCCTGATGTCTCCAATTTTAGGATGGAAAAAGCTTTAAAGAAAAGGAAAATTACATGCACATAGTAACCATTATACTAATCTGATGTGGAT
>JAYESD010000342.1:45000-47056 GCA_036927565.1 Tuctoria greenei
GTCCCAGAGCTCATTCGGCTGTGGAAACCATCAAAAAACACTCCCCGAACGTGTATCCGGCCCTGGTCTCGATGAACAGCCCAGGACCAGACATCGGCACATTTACCGTGTTTTGGCGACTTTGCCGTTTTTGGTCCCGGAGCTCATCCGCGTGTGGAAACCATCAAAAAACACCCTCCGAACATGTATCTGGCCCTGGGCTCGTTGAACAGCCCAGGACCCGACATCAGCAATTTTCCCGTTTTCTGGCGACTTTACCGTTTTTGGTCCCGAAGCTCATCCGCCTGTGGAAACCATCAAAAAACACCCTACGAACGTGTATCCGGCCCTGGGCTCGTTCAGCAGCCCAGGACCCGACATCGGCGGTTTTCCCGTTTTTTGGCGACTTGGTCGTGTTTGGTCCCGGAGCTCATCCGCCTGTGGAAACCATCAAAAAACACCCTCCGAACGTGTATCCGGCCCTGGTCTTGTTCAACAGCCCAGGACCCGTCATCAGCGGTTTTCCCGTTTTTTGGCGGCTTTGCCGTTTTTGGTCCCGGAGCTCATCCGCGTGTGCAAACCATCAAAAAACACCTTCCGAACGTGTATGCGGCCCTTGTCTCGTTGAACAGCCCAGGACCCGACATCGGCAGATTTCCCGTTTTTTGGCGACTTTGCCGTTTTTGGTCCCGGAGCTCACCCGCCTGTGGAAACCATCAAAAAACAACCTCCGAACGTGTATCCGGCCCTGGTCTTGTTCAACAGCCCAGGACCCGACATCGGCAGTTTTCCCGTTTTCTGGCGACTTTACCGTTTTTGGTCCCGAAGCTCATCCGCCTGTGGAAACCATCAAAAAACACCCTACGAACGTGTATCCGGCCCTGGGCTCGTTCAGCAGCCCAGGACCCGACATCGGCGGTTTTCCCGTTTTTTGGCGACTTGGTCGTGTTTGGTCCCGGAGCTCATCCGCCTGTGGAAACCATCAAAAACACCCTCCGAACGTGTATCCGGCCCTGGTCTTGTTCAACAGCCCAGCACCCGTCATCAGCGGTTTTCCCGTTTTTTGGCGACTTTGCCGTTTTTGGTCCCGGAGCTCATCCGCGTGTGGAAACCATCAAAAAACACCTTCCGAACGTGTATGCGGCCCTTGTCTCGATGAACAGCCCAGGATCCGACATCGGCAGATTTCCCGTTTTTTAGCGACTTTGCCGTTTTTGGTCCCGGAGCTCATCTGCGTGTGGAAACCATCAAAAAACACCTTCCGAACGTGTATGCGGCCCTTGTCTCGTTGAACAGCCCAGGACCCGACATCGGCAGATTTCCCGTTTTTTGGCGACTTTGCCGTTTTTGGTCCCGGAGCTCATCCGCGTGTGGAAACCATCAAAAAACACTCTCCGAACGTGTATCCGCCCTGGTCTTGTTCAACAGCCCAGGACCCGACATCGGCAGTTTTCCCGTTTTCTGGTGACTTTACCGTTTTCTGGTCCCGGAGCTCATCCGCATGTGGCAACCATCAAAAACCACCCTCCGAACGTGTATCCACCCCCTGGTCTGGTTCCGCAGTCCAGAACACGACATCGGCGGATTTCCCGTTTCTGGGCAACTTTGCCGTTTTTGGTCACGGAGCTCATAGTCATGTTACGACCACTGTCTCTAACCTGTGTGTTTGTATTAGAATTTGTTTCCAAAGTTCAAACACTTGTGTTCGTCACGTGTTTTGACGTTTGGTGGCCAGACTTGTGCTTCTTTCAATCGAGTAGCCAGATCCTTCACACATGAAATTAGTATGGTGAATGGATGAAGCCCTTGGACAACTATTTCATCATAGTGAAATTTTCTGAGGGACTTGAGCATTTTTCATACTGACTTGGTAGGTTGCACAATACTTGGTTCATACCGCAAGAAATAGCAAGTGTGAGTTCAAACCTCCTCTTGTTCTTTCATGTTGAGGGGGTGGGACGAATCCGTGCGACGCAGGGCTGGATCTCAGTGGATCGTGGCAGCAAGGCCACTCTGCCACTTACAATGCCCCGTCGCGTATTTAAGTCGTCTGCAAAGGATTCAACCTGCCGCCCGT
>JAYESD010000343.1:0-47041 GCA_036927565.1 Tuctoria greenei
AGCTATACATATGTTTTTGGGGATTTTTAAAAAATTCAAATTTTCACTCGAATTCAAAGGTGTTAGCCTTCGATTTTGCTCAAAACGACAATTCTGTCCATACATTGACCGTAAATTCATTTTTCTTAGAGATCAAGATTGTATTCCATGTTGTATATGCATTACGTAGCCATACGTAAGTTTTCGTGAATTTTTAAAAAATTCAAATTTTCGCTCAATTCAAGGGTTTAGCCTTCGATTTTACTCAAAACGACGTTTTCATCCATAGAATGACCGTAAATTCATTTTTCTTCGGTATAGAGCTTGTATTCCATGTTGTATATGCATTACGTCGCCATTGTAAGTTTTCGGGGATTTAAAAATTTCAATTTTTCGCTCGAATTCAAAGGGGTTAGCCTTCGATTTTGCTCAAACGACGTTTTCGTCCATAGAATGGCCGTAATTCATTTTTCTTCGATATTGAGCTTGTATTCCATGTTGTATATGCATTACGTTGCTATATGTAAGTTTTTGGGGATTTTTAAAAAATTCAAATTTTCGCTCGAATTCATAGGGGGTTTAGCCTTCGATTTTGCCCAAAACGACGTTTTCTTCCATAGAATGACCGTAAATTCATTTTTCTTCATGATCGAGCTTGTATTCCATGTTATATATGCATTACGTAGCCACACGTAAGTTTTTGGGGATTTTTAAAAATTTCAATTTTTCGCTCGAATTCAAAGGGGTTAGCCTTCGATTTTGCTCAAACCGACGTTTTCGTCCATAGAATGGCCGTAAATTCATTTTTCTTCGATATTGAGTTTGTATTTCATGTTGTATATGCATTACGTAGCCATACGTAAGTTTTTCGGGATTTTTAAAAATTTCAAATTTTCGCTCGAATTCATAAAGTTTAGCCTTCGATTTTGCTCAAAACAACGTTTTCTTCCATAGAATGACCGTAAATTCATTTTCTTTGAGATAGAGCTTGTATTCCATGTTTTATATGCATTACATCGCCATACCGTAAGTTTTTGGAGTTTATTTAAAAATTTTAAATTTTCGCTCGAATTCAAAGGGGTTAGCCTTCGATTTTGCTCAAAACGAAGTTTTCTTCCATAGAATGACCGTAAATTCATTTTTATTCGAGATCGAGCTTGTATTACATGTTGTATATGCATTACGTAGTCATACGTAAGTTTCCGGAGATTTTAAAAAAATTCAAATTTTCGCTCGAATTCAAAGGTAACACCTTCGATTTTGCTCAAAACGACGTTTTCGTCCATATAATGACCGTAAATTCATTTTCTTCGAGATCGAGCTTGTATTCCATGTTGTATATGTATTACGTAGCCATACTTAAGTTTTCGGGACTTTTTAAAAAATTTCAAATTTTCGCTCGAATTCAAAGGGGTTAGCCTTCGATTTTGCTCAAAACGACGTTTTCTTCCATAGAATGACCTAAAATTCATTTTTCTTCGAGATCGAGCTTGTATTCCATGTTTTATATGCATTAAGTAGCCATACGTAAGTTTTCGGGGATTTTTAAAAATTCAAAATTTCGCTCGAATTCAAAGGGGGGCCTTCGATTTTGCTCAAACCGACGTTTTCGTCCATATAATGATCGTAAATTCATTTTTCTTTGATATCGAGTTTGTATTTCATGTTGTATATGCATTACTTAGCCATACGTAAGTTTTCTGGGATTTTTCAAAATTTCAAATTTTCGCTCGAATTCAAAAGTTTAGCCTTCGATTTTGCTCAAAACGAAGTTTTCTTCCATAGAATGACCGTAAATTCATTTTATTCGAGATCGAGCGTGTAATTACATGTTGTATATGCATTACGTAGTCATACGTAAGTTTCCGGAGATTTTTAAAAAATTCAAATTTTCGCTCGAATTCAAAGGTAACACCTTCGATTTTGCTCAAAACGACGTTTTCATCCATATAATGACTGTAAATTCATTTTTCTTCGAGATCGAGCTTGTATTCCATGTTGTATATGAATTACGTATCCATACTTAAGTTTTCGGTGACTTTTTAAAATTTCAAATTTTCGCTCGAATTCAAAGGGGTTAGCCTTCGATTTCGCTCAAAATGACGTTTTCTTCCATAGAATGACCGTAAATTCATTTTTATTCGAGATTGAGCTTGTATTACATGTTGTATATGCATTACGTAGTCATACGTAAGTTCCGGAGATTTTTAAAAATTCAAATTTTCGCTCGAATTCAAAGGTAACACCTTCGATTTTGGTTTTCGTCCATATAATGACCGTATATTCATTTTTCTTCGAGATCGAGCTTGTATTCCATGTTGTATATGCATTACGTAGCCATTCTTAAGTTTTCGGGGACTTTTTAAAAATTTCAAATTTTCGCTCGAATTCAAAGGGGTTAGCCTTCGATTTTGCTCAAAACGACGTTTTCTTCCATAGAATGACCTAAAATTCATTTTTCTTCGAGATCGAGCTTGTGTTCAATGTTTTATATGCATTACGTAGCCATACGTAAGTTTTCGGGGATTTTTTAAAAATTCAAAATTTCGCACGAATTCAAAGGGGTTAGCCTTCGATTTTGCTCAAAATGACGTTTTCGTCCATATAATGACTATAAATTCATTTTTCTTCGAGATCGAGCTTGTATTCCATGATGTATTTGCATTACGTAGCCATACGTAAGTTTTTAGGGATTTTTCAAAATTTCAATTTTTCGCTCGAATTCAAAAGGGTTAGCCTTCGATTTTACTCAAAATGACGTTTTCTTCCATAGAATGACCATAAATTCATTTTTCTTCGAGATAGAGCTTGTATTCCATGTTGTATATGCATTACGTAGCCATACGTAAGTTTTCGGGGATTTTTAAAAATTTCAAATTTTCGCTCGAATTCAAAGGGGTTAGCCTTCGATTTTGCTCAAAACGACGTTTTCGTCCATAGAATGTCGGTAAATTCCTTTTTTTTTCGAGATCGAGCTTGTATTCCATGTTGTATATGCATTACACAGCCATACGTAAGTTTTCGGGGGTTTTTTGAAAAATTCAAATTTTCGGTCGTATTGAAAGGGGTTAGCCTTCGATTTTGCTCAAAACGACTTTTTCGTCCATATAATGATTGTAATTCATTTTTCTTCGAGATCAAGCTTGTATTCCATGTTGTATATGTATTACGTAGTCATACGCAATTTTTTGGGGATTTTTAAAAATTTCAAATTTTCGCTCGAATTCAAAGGGGTTAGCCTTCGATTTTGCTCAAAATGACGTTTTCTTCCATAGAATGACCTAAAATTCATTTTTCTTCGAGATCGAGCTTGTATTCCATGTTGTATATGCATTACGTAGCCATACGTAAGTTTTCGGGGATTTTTAAAAATTCAAAATTTCGCTCGAATTCAAAGGGGTTAGCCTTCGATTTTGCTCAAACCGACGTTTTCGTCCATATAATGACCGTAAATTCATTTTTCTTGGATATCGAGCTTGTATTCCATGATGTATATGCATTACGTAGCCATACGTAAGTTTTTGGGGATTTTTCAAAATTTCAATTTTTCGCTCGAATTCATAAAGTTTAGCCTTCGATTTTGCTCAAAACAACGTTTTCTTCCATAGAATGACCGTAAATTCATTTTTCTTTGAGATAGAGCTTGTATTCCATGTTTTATATGCATTACATCGCCATACGTAAGTTTTTGGAGTTTATTTAAAAATTTTAAATTTTCGCTCGAATTCAAAGGGGTTAGCCTTCGATTTTGCTCAAAACGAAGTTTTCTTCCATAGAATGACCGTAAATTCATTTTTATTCGAGATCGAGCTTGTATTACATGTTGTATATGCATTACGTAGTCATACGTAAGTTTCCGGAGATTTTAAAAAAATTCAAATTTTCGCTCGAATTCAAAGGTAACACCTTCGATTTTGCTCAAAACGACGTTTTCGTCCATATAATGACCGTAAATTCATTTTTCTTCGAGATCGAGCTTGTATTCCATGTTGTATATGTATTACGTAGCCATACTTAAGTTTTCGGGGACTTTTTAAAAATTTCAAATTTTCGCTCGAATTCAAAGGGGTTAGCCTTCGATTTTGCTCAAAACGACGTTTTCTTCCATAGAATGACCTAAAATTCATTTTTCTTCGAGATCGAGCTTGTATTCCATGTTTTATATGCATTAAGTAGCCATACGTAAGTTTTCGGGGATTTTTAAAAATTCAAAATTTCGCTCGAATTCAAAGGGGGCCTTCGATTTTGCTCAAACCGACGTTTTCGTCCATATAATGATCGTAAATTCATTTTTCTTTGATATCGAGTTTGTATTTCATGTTGTATATGCATTACTTAGCCATACGTAAGTTTTCTGGGATTTTTCAAAATTTCAAATTTTCGCTCGAATTCAAAAAGTTTAGCCTTCGATTTTGCTCAAAACGAAGTTTTCTTCCATAGAGTGACCGTAAATTCATTTTTATTCGAGATCGAGCTTGTATTACATGTTGTATATGCATTACGTAGTCATACGTAAGTTTCCGGAGATTTTTAAAAAATTCAAATTTTCGCTCGAATTCAAAGGTAACACCTTCGATTTTGCTCAAAACGACGTTTTCATCCATATAATGACTGTAAATTCATTTTTCTTCGAGATCGAGCTTGTATTACATGTTGTATATGAATTACGTATCCATACTTAAGTTTTCGGGGACTTTTTAAAAATTTCAAATTTTCGCTCGAATTCAAAGGGGTTAGCCTTCGATTTTGCTCAAAATGACGTTTTCTTCCATAGAATGACCGTAAATTCATTTTTATTCGAGATTGAGCTTGTATTACATGTTGTATATGCATTACGTAGTCATACGTAAGTTTCCGGAGATTTTTAAAAAATTCAAATTTTCGCTCGAATTCAAAGGTAACACCTTCGATTTTGCTCAAAACGACGTTTTCGTCCATATAATGACCGTATATTCATTTTTCTTCGAGATCGAGCTTGTATTCCATGTTGTATATGCATTACGTAGCCATTCTTAAGTTTTCGGGGACTTTTAAAAATTTCAAATTTTCGCTCGAATTCAAAGGGGTTAGCCTTCGATTTTGCTCAAAACGACGTTTTCTTCCATAGAATGACCTAAAATTCATTTTTCTTCGAGATCGAGCTTGTGTTCAATGTTTTATATGCATTACGTAGCCATACGTAAGTTTTCGGGGATTTTTTAAAAATTCAAAATTTCGCACGAATTCAAAGGGGGTTAGCCTTCGATTTTGCTCAAAATGACGTTTTCGTCCATATAATGACCGTAAATTCATTTTTCTTCGAGATCGAGCTTGTATTCCATGATGTATTTGCATTACGTAGCCATACGTAAGTTTTCAGGGATTTTTCAAAATTTCAATTTTTCGCTCGAATTCAAAAGGGTTAGCCTTCGATTTTACTCAAAATGACGTTTTCTTCCATAGAATGACCATAAATTCATTTTTCTTCGAGATAGAGCTTGTATTCCATGTTGTATATGCATTACGTAGCCATACGTAAGTTTTCGGGGATTTTTAAAAATTTCAAATTTTCGCTCGAATTCAAAGGGGTTAGCCTTCGATTTTGCTCAAAACGACGTTTTCGTCCATAGAATGTCGGTAAATTCCTTTTTTTTCGAGATCGAGCTTGTATTCCATGTTGTATATGCATTACACAGCCATACGTAAGTTTTCGGGGTTTTTTGAAAAATTCAAATTTTCGGTCGTATTGAAAGGGGTTAGCCTTCGATTTTGCTCAAGACGACTTTTTCGTCCATATAATGATTGTAATTCATTTTTCTTCGAGATCAAGCTTGTATTCCATGTTGTATATGTATTACGTAGTCATACGCAATTTTTTGGGGATTTTTAAAAATTTCAAATTTTCGCTCGAATTCAAAGGGTTTAGCCTTCGATTTTGCTCAAAATGACGTTTTCTTCCATAGAATGACCTAAAATTCATTTTTCTTCGAGATCGAGCTTGTATTCCATGTTGTATATGCATTACGTAGCCATACGTAAGTTTTCGGGGATTTTTAAAAATTCAAAATTTCGCTCGAATTCAAAGGGGTTAGCCTTCGATTTTGCTCAAACCGACGTTTTCGTCCATATAATGACCGTAAATTCATTTTTCTTTGATATCGAGCTTGTATTCCATGATGTATATGCATTACGTAGCCATACGTAAGTTTTTGGGGATTTTTCAAAATTTCAATTTTTCGCTCGAATTCAAAGGGGTTAGCCTTTGATTTTGCTCAAAACAACGTTTTCTTCCATAGAATGACCGTAAATTCATTTTTCTTTGAGATAGAGCTTGTATTCCATGTTGTATATGCATTACGTATCCATACGTAAGTTTTTGGAGTTTTTTTAAAATTTCCAAATTTTCACTCGAATTCAAAGGGGTTAGCCTTCGATTTTGTTCAAAACGAAGTTTTCTTCCATAGAATGACCATAAATTCATTTTTATTCGAGATCGAGCTTGTATTAATGTTGTATATGCATTATGTAGCCATACGTAAGTTTTCAGGGATTTTTAAAAAATTCAAATTTTCGCTCGAATTCAAAGGGGTGCCTTCGATTTTGCTCAAAACAACGTTTTCGTCCATATAACAACCGTAAATTCATTTTTCTTCGAGATCGAGCTTGTATTCCATGTTGTATATGCATTACGTAGCCATACTTAAGTTTTCAGGGATTTTTAAAAATTTCAAATTTTCACTCGAATTCAAAGGGGTTAGCCTTTGATTTTGCTCAAAACCGACGTTTTCGTCCATATAATGACCGTAAATTCATTTTTCTTTGAGATCGAGTTTGTATTTCATGTTGTATATGCATTACTTAGCCATACGTAAGTTTTCTGGGATTTTTAAAAATTTCAAATTTTCGCTCGAATTCAAAAAGTTTAGCCTTCGATTTTGCTCAAAACGAAGTTTTCTTCCATAGAATGACCGTAAATTCATTTTTATTCCAGATCGAGCTTGTATTACATGTTGTATATGCATTACGTAGTCATACGTAAGTTTCCGGAGATTTTTAAAAAATTCAAATTTTCGCTCGAATTCAAAGGTAACGCCTTCGATTTTGCTCAAAACGACGTTTTCATCCATATAATGACTGTAAATTCATTTTTCTTCAAGATCAAGCTTGTATTCCATGTTGTATATGAATTACGTATCCATACTTAAGTTTTCGGGGACTTTTTAAAAATTTCAAATTTTCGCTCGAATTCAAAGGGGTTAGCCTTCGATTTTGCTCAAAATGACGTTTTCTTCCATAGAATGACCTAAAATTCATTTTTCTTCGAGATCGAGCTTGTATTCCATGTTGTATATGCATTACGTAGCCATACGTAAGTTTTCGGGGATTTTTAAAAATTCAAAATTTCGCTCGAATTCAAAGGGGTTAGCCTTCGATTTTGCTCAAACTGACGTTTTCGTCCATATAATGACCGTAAATTCATTTTTCTTTGATATCGAGCTTGTATTCCTTGATGTATATGCATTACGTAGCCATACGTAAGTTTTTGGGGATTTTTCAAAATTTCAATTTTTCGCTCGAATTCAAAGGGGTTAGCCTTTGATTTTGCTCAAAACAACGTTTTCTTCCATAGAATGACCGTAAATTCATTTTTCTTTGAGATAGAGCTTGTATTCCATGTTGTATATGCATTACGTATCCATACGTAAGTTTTTGGAGTTTTTTTAAAATTTCCAAATTTTCACTCGAATTCAAAGGGGTTAGCCTTCGATTTTGTTCAAAACGAAGTTTTCTTCCATAGAATGACCATAAATTCATTTTTATTCGAGATCGAGCTTGTATTAATGTTGTATATGCATTATGTAGCCATACGTAAGTTTTCAGGGATTTTTAAAAAATTCAAATTTTCGCTCGAATTCAAAGGGGTGCCTTCGATTTTGCTCAAAACAACGTTTTCGTCCATATAACAACCGTAAGCTTGTATTCCATGTTGTATATGCATTACGTAGCCATACTTAAGTTTTCAGGGATTTTTAAAAATTTCAAATTTTCACTCGAATTCAAAGGGGTTAGCCTTTGATTTTGCTCAAAACGACGTTTTCTTCCATAGAATGACCAAAAATTCATTTTTCTTCGAGATCGAGCTTGTATTCCATGTTGTATATGCATTACGTAGCCATACGTAAGTTTTTGGGTATTTTTAAAAATTCAAAATTTTGCTCGAATTCAAGGGGGTTAGCCTTTGATTTTGCTCAAAACGATGTTTTCGTCCATATAATGACCGTAAATTCATTTTTCTTCGAGATCGACCTTGTATTCCATGTTGTATATGCATTACGTAAGCCATACGTAAGTTTTCGGAGATTTTTAAAAATTCAAAATTTCACACGAATTCAAAGGGGTTAGCCTTCGATTTTCCTCAAAACGACATTTTCGTCCATATAATGACCGTAAATTCATTTTTCTTTGAGATTGAGCTTGTATTCCATGTTGTATTTGCATTACGTAGCCATAGGTAAGTTTTTGGGGATTTTTCAAAATTTCAATTTTTCACTCGAATTCAAAGGGGTTAGCCTTCGATTTTACTCAAAATGACGTTTTCTTCCATAGAATGACCATAAATTCATTTTTCTTCGAGATAGAGCTTGTATTCCATGTTGTATATGCATTACGTAGTCATACGTAAGTTTTCGGGGATTATTAAAAATTCAAATGTTCGCTTGAATTCAAAGGGGCTAGCCTTCGATTTTGCTCAAAACGAAGTTTTCTTCCATAGAATGACCGTAAATTCATTTTTCTTCGAGATCGAGCTTGTATTACATGTTATATATGTATTAAGTAGCCATACGTAAGTTTTTGGGGATTTTTAAAAATTTCAATTTTCGCTCGAATTCAAAGGGGTTAGCCTTCGATTTTTTCTCAAAACGACGTTTTCGTCCATAGAATGTCCGTAAATTCCATTTTTTTCGAGATCGAGCTTGTATTCGTTGTTGTATATGCATTACGTAGCCATACGTAAGTTTTTGAGGATTTTTAAAAATTTCAAATTTTCGCTCGAATTCAAAGGGTTTGCCTTCGATTTTACTCAAAACGACGTTTTCTTCCATAGAATGACTGTAAATTCATTTTTTTCGAGATCGAGCTTGTATTCCATGTTTTATGCGCATTACGTAGCTATACATATGTTTTTGGGGATTTTTAAAAAATTCAAATTTTCACTCGAATTCAAAGGTGTTAGCCTTCGATTTTGCTCAAAACGACAATTTTGTCCATACATTGACCGTAAATTCATTTTTCTTAGAGATCGAGATTGTATTCCATGTTGTATATGCATTATGTAGCGATACGTAAGTTTTCGGGAATTTTTAAAAAATTCAAATTTTCGCTCAAATTCAAAGGGTTTAGCCTTCGATTTTGCTCAAAACGACGTTTTCATCCATAGAATGACCGTAAATTCATTTTTCTTTGGTGTAGAGCTTGTATTCCATGTTGTATATGCATTACGTAGCCATATGTAAGTTTTCGGGGATTTTTAAAAATTTCAATTTTTCGCTCGAATTCAAAGGGGTTAGCCTTCGATTTTGCTCAAAACGACGTTTTCGTCCATAGAATGGCCGTAAATTCATTTTTCTTCGAGATTGAGCTTGTATTCCAAGTTCTATATGCATTATGTAGCCATATGTAGTTTTCGGGGATTTTTAAAAATTTCAATTTTTCGCTCGAATTCAAAGGGGTTAGCCTTCGATTTTGCTTTAAAACGACGTTTTCGTCCATAGAATGGCCGTAAATTTATTTTTCTTCGAGATTGAGCTTGTATTCCATGTTGTATATGCATTACGTTGCTATATGTAAGTTTTTGGGGATTTTTAAAAAATTCAAATTTTCGCTCGAATTCAAAGGGGTTAGCCTTCGATTTTGCCCAAAACGACGTTTTCTTCCATAGAATGACCGTAAATTCATTTTTCTTCGTGATCGAGCTTGTATTCCATGTTGTATATGCATTACGTAGCCACACGTAAGTTTTTAGGGATTTTTGAAAATTTCAATTTTTCGCTCGAATTCAAAGGGGTTAGCCTTCGATTTTGCTCAAATTGACGTTTTCGTCCATAGAATGGCCGTAAATTCATTTTTCTTCGATATTGAGTTTGTATTTCATGTTGTATATTCATTACGTAGCCATACGTAAGTTTTTCGGGATTTTTAAAAATTTCGAATTTTTGCTCGAATTCATAAAGTTTAGCCTTCGATTTTGCTCAAAACAACGTTTTCTTCCATAGAATGACCGTAAATTCATTTTTCTTTGAGATAGAGCTTGTATTCCATGTTTTATATGCATTACATCGCCATACGTAAGTTTTTGGAGTTTTTTTAAAAATTTTAAATTTTCGCTCGAATTCAAAGGGGTTAGCCTTCGATTTTGCTCAAAACGAAGTTTTCTTCCATAGAATGACCGTAAATTCATTTTTATTCGAGATCGAGCTTGTATTACATGTTGTATATGTATTACGTAGTCATACGTAAGTTTCCGGAGATTTTTAAAAATTTAAATTTTCGCTCGAATTCAAAGGTAACGCCTTCGATTTTGCTCAAAACGACGTTTTCGTCCATATAATGACCGTAAATTCATTCTTCTTCGAGATCGAGCTTGTATTCCATGTTGTATATGCATTACGTAGCCATACTTAAGTTTTCGGGGACTTTTTAAAAATTTCAAATTTTCGCTCGAATTCAAAGGGGTTAGCCTTCGATTTTGCTCAAACGACGTTTTCTTCCATAGAATGACCTAAAATTCATTTTTCTTCGAGATCGAGCTTGTATTCCATGTTTTATATGCATTACGTAGCCATACGTAAGTTTTCGGGGATTTTTAAAAATTAAAAATTTCGCTCGAATTCAATGGGGGCCTTCGATTTTGCTCAAACCGACGTTTTCGTCCATATAATGACCGTAAATTTATTTTTCTTTGATATCGAGTTTGTGTTTCATGTTGTATATGCATTACTTAGCCATACGTAAGTTTTCCGGGATTTTTAAAAATTTCTAATTTTCGCTCGAATTCAAAAAGTTTAGCGTTCGATTTTGCTCAAAACAACGTTTTCTTCCATAGAATGACCATAATTCATTTTTCTTTGAGATAGAGCTTGTATTCCATGTTTTATATGCATTACATCGCCATACATAAGTTTTTGGAGTTTTTTTAAAAATTTCAAATTTTCGCTCGAATTCAAAGGGGTTAGCCTTCGATTTTGCTCAAAACGAAGTTTTCTTCCATAGAATGACCGTAAATTCATTTTTATTCGAGATCGAGCTTGTATTACATGTTGTATATGAATTACGTAGTCATACGTAAGTTTCCGGAGATTTTTAAAAAATTCAAATTTTCGCTCGAATTCAAAGGTAACGCCTTCGATTTTGCTCAAAACGACGTTTTCATCCATATAATAATCGTAAATTCATTTTTCTTCGAGATCGAGCTTGTATTCCATGTTGTATATGCATTACGTATCCATACTTAAGTTTTTGGGGACTTTTTAAAAATTTCAAATTTTTGCTCGAATTCAAAGGGGTTAGCCCTCGATTTTGCTCAAAATGACGTTTTCTTCCATAGAATGACCTAAAATTCATTTTTCTTCGAGATCGAGCTTGTATTCCATGTTGTATATGCATTACGTATCCATACGTAAGTTTTCGGGGATTTTTAAAAATTCAAAATTTCGCTCGAATTCAAAGGGGTTAGCCTTCGATTTTGCTCAAACCGACGTTTTCGTCCATATAATGACCGTAAATTCATTTTTCTTTGATATCGAGCTTGTATTCCATGATGTATATGCATTACGTAGCCATACGTAAGTTTTCGGGGATTTTTCAAAATTTCAATTTTTCGCTCGAATTCAAAGGGGGTTAGCCTTTGATTTTGCTCAAAACAACGTTTTCTTCCATAGAATGACCGTAAATTCATTTTTCTTTGAGATAGAGCTTGTATTCCATGTTGTATATGCATTACGTATCCATACGTAAGGTTTTGGAGTTTTTTTAAAATTTCCAAATTTTCACTCGAATTCAAAGGGGTTAGCCTTCGATTTTGCTCAAAACGAAGTTTTCTTCCATATAACGACCATAAATTCATTTTTATTCGAGATCGAGCTTGTATTACATGTTGTATATGCATTATGTAGCCATACGTAAGTTTTCGGGGATTTTTAAAAATTTCAAATTTTCGCTCGAATTCAAAGGAGTGCCTTCGATTTTGCTCAAAACAACGTTTTCGTCCATATAACGACCGTAAATTCATTTTTCTTCGAGATCGAGCTTGTATTACATGTTGTATATGCATTACGTATCCATACTTAAGTTTTCGGGGACTTTTTAAAAATTTCAAATTTTTGCTCGAATTCAAAGGGGTTAGCCTTCGATTTTGCTCAAAATGACGTTTTCTTCCATAGAATGACCTAAAATTCATTTTTCTTCGAGATCGAGCTTGTATTCCATGTTGTATATGCATTACGTATCCATACGTATGTTTTCGGGGATTTTTAAAAATTCAAAATTTCGCTCGAATTAAAGGGGTTAGCCTTCGATTTTGCTCAAACCGACGTTTTCGTCCATATAATGACCGTAAATTCATTTTTCTTTGATATCGAGCTTGTATTCCATGATGTATATGCATTACGTAGCCATACGTAAGTTTTCGGGGATTTTTCAAATTTCGATTTTTCGCTCGAATTCAAAGGGGTTAGCCTTTGATTTTGCTCAAAACAACGTTTTCTTCCATAGAATGACCGTAAATTCATTTTTCTTTGAGATAGAGCTTGTATTCCATGTTGTATATGCATTATGTATCCATACGTAAGTTTTTGGAGTTTTTTTAAAATTTCCAAATTTTCACTCGAATTCAAAGGGGTTGGCCTTTGATTTTGCTCAAAACGAAGTTTTCTTCCATAGAATGACCGTAAATTCATTTTTATTCGAGATCGAGCTTGTATTACATATTGTATATGCATTTTGTAGCCATACGTAAGTTTTCGGGGATTTTTAAAAAATTCAAATTTTCGCTCGAATTCAAAGGGGTGCCTTCGATTTTGCTCAAAACAACGTTTTCATCCATATAACGACCGTAAATTCATTTTTCTTCGAGATCGAGCTTGTATTACATGTTGTATATGCATTACGTAGCCATACCTAAGTTTTCGGTGATTTTTAAAAATTTCAAATTTTCACTCGAATTCAAAGGGGGTTAGCCTTTGATTTTGCTCAAAACGACGTTTTCTTCCATAGAATGACCAAAAATTCATTTTTCTTCGAGATCGAGCTTGTATTCCATGTTGTATATGCATTACGTAGCCATACGTAAGTTTTTGGGGATTTTTAAAAATTCAAATTTTTGCTCGAATTCAAAGGGGCCAGCCTTCGATTTTGCTCAAAACGACATTTTCGTCCATAGAATGACCGTAAATTCATTTTTCTTTGATATCGAGCTTGTATTACATGTTGTATATGCATTACGTAGCCATACATAAGTTTTCGGCGATTTTAAAAAAAATCAAATTTTCGCTCGAATTCAAAGGGGTTAGCCTTCGATTTTACTCAAAACGACGTTTTCTTCCATATAATGACCAAAAATTCATTTTTCTTCGAGATCGAGCTTGTATTCCATGTTCTATATGCATTACGTAGCCATACGTAAGTTTTTGGGTATTTTTAAAAATTCAAAATTTCGCTCGAATTCAAAGGGGTTAGCCTCCGATTTTGCTCAAAACGATGTTTTCGTCCATATAATGACCGTAAATTCATTTTTCTTCGAGATCGACCTTGTATTCCATGTTGTATATGCATTACGTAGCCATACGTAAGTTTTCGGGGATTTTTAAAAATTTCAAATTTTCGCACGAATTCAAAGGGGTTAGCCTTCGATTTTGCTCAAAACGATGTTTTCGTCCATAGAATGTCCATAAATTCCTTTTTTTTCGAGATCGAGCTTGTATTCGTTGTTGTATATGCATTACGTAGCCATACGTAAGTTTTTGAGGATTTTTAAAAATTTCAAATTTTCGCTCGAATTCAAAGGGTTTGCCTTCGATCTTGCTCAAAACGACGTTTTCTTCCATAGAATGACCGTAAATTCATTTTTTTCGAGATCGAGCTTGTATTCCATGTTTTATATGCATTACGTAGCTATACGTATGTTTTTGGGGATTTTTAAAAAATTCAAATTTTCACTCGAATTCAAAGGTGTTAGCCTTCGATTTTGCTCAAAACGACAATTTTGTCCATACATTGACCGTAAATTCATTTTTCTTAGAGATCAAGATTGTATTCCATGTTGTATATGCATTACGTAGCCATACGTAAGTTTTCGGGAATTTTTAAAAAATTCAAATTTTCGCTCAAATTCAAAGGGTTTAGCCTTCGATTTTGCTCAAAACGACGTTTTCATCCATAGAATGACCGTAAATTCATTTTTCTTCGGTGTAGAGCTTGTATTCCATGTTGTATATGCATTACATAGCCATATGTAAGTTTTCGGAGATTTTTAAAAATTTCAATTTTTCGCTCGAATTCAAAGGGGTTAGCCTTCGATTTTGCTCAAAACGACGTTTTCGTCCATAGAATGGCCGTAAATTCATTTTTCTTCTAGATTGATCTTGTATTCCATGTTGTATATGCATTACGTTGCTATATGTAAGTTTTTGGGGATTTTTAAAAAATTCAAATTTTCGCTCGAATTCAAAGGGGGTTTAGCCTTCGATTTTGCCCAAAACGACGTTTTCTTCCATAGAATGACCGTAAATTCATTTTTCTTCATGATCGAGCGTGTATTCCATGTTGTATTTGCATTACGTAGCCATAGGTAAGTTTTCGGGGATTTTTCAAAATTTCAATTTTTCGCTCGAATTCAAAGGGGTTAGCCTTCGATTTTACTCAAAATGATGTTTTCTTCCATAGAATGACCATAAATTCATTTTTCTTCGAGATAGAGCTTGTATTCCATGTTGTATATGCATTACGTAGCCATACGTAAGTTTTCGGGGATTTTTAAAAATTCAAATGTTCGCTTGAATTCAAGGGGTTAGCCTTCGATTTTGCTCAAAACGACGTTTTTCTTCCATAGAATGACCGTAAATTCATTTTTCTTCGAGATCGAGCTTGTATTACATGTTGTATATGCATTAAGTAGCCATACGTAAGTTTTTGGGGATTTTTAAAAATTTCAAATTTTCGCTCGAATTCAAAGGGGTTAGCCTTCGATTTTGCTCAAAACGACGTTTTCGTCCATAGAATGTCCATAAATTCCTTTTTTTCGAGATCGAGCTTGTATTCGTTGTTGTATATGCATTACGTAGCCATACATAAGTTTTTGAGGATTTTTAAAAATTTCAAATTTTCGCTCGAATTCAAAGGGTTTGCCTTCGATTTTGCTCAAAACGACGTTTTCTTCCATAGAATGACCGTAAATTCATTTTTTTCGAAATCGAGCTTGTATTCCATGTTTTATATGCATTACGTAGCTATACGTATGTTTTTGGGGATTTTTAAAAAATTCAAATTTTCACTCGAATTCAAAGGTGTTAGCGTTCGATTTTGCTCAAAACGACAATATTGTCCATACATTGACCGTAAATTCATTTTTCTTAGAGATCAAGATTGTATTCCACGTTGTATATGCATTACGTAGCCATACGTAAGTTTTCGGGAATTTTTAAAAAATTCAAATTTTCGCTCAAATTCAAAGGGTTTGCCTTCGATTTTGCTCAAAACGACGTTTTCTTCCATAGAATGACCGTAAATTCATTTTTCTTCGTGATCGAGCTTGTATTCCATGTTCTATATGCATTACGTAGCCACACGTAAGTTTTTGGGGATTTTTAAAAATTTCAATTTTTCGCTCGAATTCAAAGGGGTTAGCCTTTGATTTTGCTCAAACCGACGTTTTCGTCCATAGAATGGCCGTAAATTCATTTTTCTTCGATATTGAGTTTGTATTTCATGTTGTATATGCATTACGTAGCCATACGTAAGTTTTTCGGGATTTTTAAAATTTCGAATTTTCGCTCGAATTCATAAAGTTTAGCCTTCGATTTTGCTCAAAACAACGTTTTCTTCCATAGAATGACCGTAAATTCATTTTTCTTTGAGATAGAGCTTGTATTCCATGTTTTATATGCATTACATCGCCATACGTATGTTTTTGGAGTTTTTTAAAAATTTCAAATTTTCGCTCGAATTCAAAGGGGTTAGTCTTCGATTTTGCTCAAAGCGAAGTTTTCTTCCATAGAATGACCGTAAATTCATTTTTATTCGAGATCGAGCTTGTATTACATGTTGTATTTGCATTACGTAGTCATACGTAAGTTTCCGGAGATTTTTAAAAATTCAAATTTTCGCTCGAATTCAAAGGTAACGCCTTCGATTTTGCTCAAATCGACGTTTTCGTCCATATAATGACCGTAAATTCATTTTTCTTCGAGATCGAGCTTGTATTCCATGTTGTATATGCATTACGTAGCCATACTTAAGTTTTCGGGGACTTTTTAAAAATTTCAAATTTTCGCTCGAATTCAAATGGGTTAGCCTTCGATTTTGCTCAAAACGACGTTTTCTTCCATAGAATGACCTAAAATTCATTTTTCTTCGAGATCGAGCTTGTATTCCATGTTTTATATGCATTACGTAGCCATACGTAAGTTTTCGGGGATTTTAAAAAATTCAAAATTTCGCTCGAATTCAAAGGGGTTAGCCTTCGATTTTGCTCACACCGACGTTTTCGTCCATATAATGACCGTAAATTCATTTTTCTTTGATATCGAGCTTGTATTCCATGTTGTATATGCATTATGTAGCCATACGTCAGTTTTCGATGATTTTTCAAAATTTCAATTTTTCGCTCGAATTCAAAGGGGTTAGCCTTTGATTTTGCTCAAAACAACATTTTCTTCCATAGAATGACCGTAAATTCAGTTTTCTTTGAGATATAGCTTGTATTCCATGTTGTATATGCATTACGTAGCCATACGTAAGTTTTCGGAGTTTTTTTAAAATTTTCAAATTTTCACTCGAATTCAAAGGGGTTAGCCTTCGATTTTGCTCAAAACGAAGTTTTCTTCCATAGAATGACCGTAAATTCATTGTTATTCGAGATCGAGCTTGTATTACATGTTGTATATGCATTATGTAGCCATACATAAGTTTTCGGGGATTTTTAAAAAATTCAAATTTTCGCTCGAATTCAAAGGGGTGCCTTCGATTTTGCTCAAAACAACGTTTTTGTCCATATAATGACCGTAAATTCATTTTTCTTCGAGATCGAGCTTGTATTCCATGTTGTATATGCATAACATAGCCATACTTAAGGTTTTGGGGATTTTTAAAAATTTCAAATTTTCACTCGAATTCAAAGGGGTTAGCCTTTGATTTTGCTCAAAACGATGTTTTCTTCCATAGAATGACCAAAAATTCATTTTTCTTCGAGATAGAGCTTGTATTCCATGTTGTATATGCATTACGTAGCCATACGTAAGTTTTTGGGGATTTTTAAAAATTCAAATTTTTGCTCGAATTCAAAGGGGTTAGCCTTCGATTTTGCTCAAAACGACGTTTTTGTCCATAGAATGACCATAAATTTATTTTTATTCGAGATCTAGCTTGTATTACATGTTGTATATACATTACGTAGCCATACGCAAGTTTTCGGCGATTTTTAAAAAATTCAAATTTTCGCTCAAATTCAAAGGGGTTAGCCTTCGATTTTGCTCAAAACGACGTTTTCGTCCATATAATGACCGTAAATTCATTTTTCTTCGAGATCGAGCTTGTATTCGTTGTTGTATATGCATTACGTAGCCATACATAAGTTTTTGAGGATTTTTAAAAATTTCAAATTTTCGCTCGAATTCAAAGGGTTTGCCTTCGATTTTGCTCAAAACGACGTTTTCTTCCATAGAATGACCGTAAATTCATTTTTTTCGAAATCGAGCTTGTATTCCATGTTTTATATGCATTACGTAGCTATACGTATGTTTTTGGGGATTTTTAAAAAATTCAAATTTTCACTCGAATTCAAAGGTGTTAGCCTTCGATTTTGCTCAAAACGACAATATTGTCCATACATTGACCGTAAATTCATTTTTCTTAGAGATCAAGATTGTATTCCACGTTGTATATGCATTACGTAGCCATACGTAAGTTTTCGGGAATTTTAAAAAATTCAAATTTTCGCTCAAATTCAAAGGGTTTGCCTTCGATTTTGCTCAAAACGACGTTTTCTTCCATAGAATGACCGTAAATTCATTTTTCTTCGTGATCGAGCTTGTATTCCATGTTCTATATGCATTACGTAGCCACACGTAAGTTTTTGGGGATTTTTAAAAATTTCAATTTTTCGCTCGAATTCAAAGGGGTTAGCCTTTGATTTTGCTCAAACCGACGTTTTCGTCCATAGAATGGCCGTAAATTCATTTTTCTTCGATATTGAGTTTGTATTTCATGTTGTATATGCATTACGTAGCCATACGTAAGTTTTTCGGGATTTTTAAAAATTTCGAATTTTCGCTCGAATTCATAAAGTTTAGCCTTCGATTTTGCTCAAAACAACGTTTTCTTCCATAGAATGACCGTAAATTCATTTTTCTTTGAGATAGAGCTTGTATTCCATGTTTTATATGCATTACATCGCCATACGTATGTTTTTGGAGTTTTTTAAAAATTTCAAATTTTCGCTCGAATTCAAAGGGGTTAGTCTTCGATTTTGCTCAAAGCGAAGTTTTCTTCCATAGAATGACCGTAAATTCATTTTTATTCGAGATCGAGCTTGTATTACATGTTGTATTTGCATTACGTAGTCATACGTAAGTTTCCGGAGATTTTTAAAAATTCAAATTTACGCTCGAATTCAAAGGTAACGCCTTCGATTTTGCTCAAAACGACGTTTTCGTCCATATAATGACCGTAAATTCATTTTTCTTCGAGATCGAGCTTGTATTTCATGTTGTATATGCATTACGTAGCCATACTTAAGTTTTCGGGGACTTTTTAAAATTTTCAAATTTTCGCTCGAATTCAAATGGGTTAGCCTTCGATTTTGCTCAAAACGACGTTTTCTTCCATAGAATGACCTAAAATTCATTTTTCTTCGAGATCGAGCTTGTATTCCATGTTTTATATGCATTACGTAGCCATACGTAAGTTTTCGGGGATTTTAAAAAATTCAAAATTTCGCTCGAATTCAAAGGGGTTAGCCTTCGATTTTTGCTCACACCGACGTTTTCGTCCATATAATGACCGTAAATTCATTTTTCTTTGATATCGAGCTTGTATTCCATGTTGTATATGCATTATGTAGCCATACGTCAGTTTTCGATGATTTTTCAAAATTTCAATTTTTCGCTCGAATTCAAAGGGGTTAGCCTTTGATTTTGCTCAAAACAACATTTTTCTTCCATAGAATGACCGTAAATTCAGTTTTCTTTGAGATATAGCTTGTATTCCATGTTGTATATGCATTACGTAGCCATACGTAAGTTTTCGGAGTTTTTTTAAAATTTTCAAATTTTCACTCGAATTCAAAGGGGTTAGCCTTCGATTTTGCTCAAAACGAAGTTTTCTTCCATAGAATGACCGTAAATTCATTGTTATTCGAGATCGAGCTTGTATTACATGTTGTATATGCATTATGTAGCCATACATAAGTTTTCGGGGATTTTTAAAAAATTCAAATTTTCGCTCGAATTCAAAGGGGTGCCTTCGATTTTGCTCAAAACAACGTTTTTGTCCATATAATGACCGTAAATTCATTTTTCTTCGAGATCGAGCTTGTATTCCATGTTGTATATGCATAACATAGCCATACTTAAGTTTTTGGGGATTTTTAAAAATTTCAAATTTTCACTCGAATTCAAAGGGGTTAGCCTTTGATTTTGCTCAAAACGACGTTTTCTTCCATAGAATGACCAAAAATTCATTTTTCTTCGAGATAGAGCTTGTATTCCATGTTGTATATGCATTACGTAGCCATACGTAAGTTTTTGGGGATTTTTAAAAATTCAAATTTTTGCTCGAATTCAAAGGGGTTAGCCTTCGATTTTGCTCAAAACGACGTTTTTGTCCATAGAATGACCATAAATTTATTTTTATTCGAGATCTAGCTTGTATTACATGTTGTATATACATTACGTAGCCATACGCAAGTTTTCGGCGATTTTTAAAAAATTCAAATTTTCGCTCAAATTCAAAGGGGTTAGCCTTCGATTTTGCTCAAAACGACGTTTTCGTCCATATAATGACCGTAAATTCATTTTTCTTCGAGATCGAGCTTGTATTCCATGTTGTATATGCATTACGTAGCCATTGAATTCGAGCAAAAATTTGAAATTTTTCAAAATCCTCGAAATTTTTGGTCATTTTATGGAAGGAAACGTCGTTTTAAGCAAAATCAAAGGCTTCGATTTTTCTTCGAGATCGAGCTTGTATTCCATGTTGTATATGCATTACGTAGCCATACGTAAGTTTTTGGGGATTTTTAAAATTTCAAAATTTCGCTCGAATTCAAAGGGGTTAGCCTTCGATTTTGCTCAAAACGACGTTTTCGTCCATAATATGACCGTAAATTCATTTTTCTTCGAGATCGAGCTTGTATTCCACGTTGTATATGCATTACGTAGCCATACTTAAGTTTTCGAGGATTTTGAAAAATTTCAAATTTTCGCTCAAATTCATAGGGGTTAAGCCTTTGATTTTGCTCAAAACGACGTTTTCTTCCATAGAATGACCAAAAATTCATTTTTCTTCGAGATCGAGCTTGTATTCCATGTTTTATATGCATTACGTAGCTATACGTATGTTTTTGGGGATTTTTAAAAAATTCAAATTTTCACTCGAATTCAAAGGTGTTAGCCTTCGATTTTGCTCAAAACGACAATTTTGTCCATACATTGACCGTAAATTCATTTTTCTTAGAGATCAAGATTGTATTCCACGTTGTATATGCATTACGTAGCCATACGTAAGTTTTCGGGAATTTTTCAAAAATTCAAATTTTCGCTCAAATTCAAAGGGTTTAGCCTTCGATTTTGCTCAAAATGACGTTTTCATCCATAGAATGACCGTAAATTCATTTTTCTTTGGTGTAGAGCTTGTATTCCATGTTGTATATGCATTACGTAGCCATATGTAAGTTTTCGGGGATTTTTAAAAATTTCAATTTTTCGCTCGAATTCAAAGGGGTTAGCCTTCGATTTTGCTCAAAACGACGTTTTCGTCCATAGAATGGCCGTAAATTCATTTTTCTTCGAGATTGAGCTTGTATTCCAAGTTCTATATGCATTATGTAGCCATATGTAAGTTTTCGGGGATTTTTAAAAATTTCAATTTTTCACTCGAATTCAAAGGGGTTAGCCTTCGATTTTGCTCAAAACGACGTTTTCGTCCATAGAATGGCCGTAAATTCATTTTTCTTCGAGATTGAGCTTGTATTCCATGTTGTATATGCATTACGTTGCTATATGTAAGTTTTTGGGGATTTTTAAAAAATTCAAATTTTCGCTCGAATTCAAAGGGGGTTTAGCCTTCGATTTTGCCCAAAACGACGTTTTCTTCCATAGAATGACCGTAAATTCATTTTTCTTCGTGATCGAGCTTGTATTCCATGTTGTATATGCATTACGTAGCCACACGTAAGTTTTTAGGGATTTTTGAAAATTTCAATTTTTCGCTCGAATTCAAAGGGGTTAGCCTTCGATTTTGCTCAAATTGACGTTTTCGTCCATAGAATGGCCGTAAATTCATTTTTCTTCGATATTGAGTTTGTATTTCATGTTGTATATTCATTACGTAGCCATACGTAAGTTTTTCGGGATTTTTAAAAATTTCGAATTTTTGCTCGAATTCATAAAGTTTAGCCTTCGATTTTGCTCAAAACAACGTTTTCTTCCATAGAATGACCGTAAATTCATTTTTCTTTGAGATAGAGCTTGTATTCCATGTTTTATATGCATTACATCGCCATACGTAAGTTTTTGGAGTTTTTTTAAAAATTTTAAATTTTCGCTCGAATTCAAAGGGGTTAGCCTTCGATTTTGCTCAAAACGAAGTTTTCTTCCATAGAATGACCGTAAATTCATTTTTATTCGAGATCGAGCTTGTATTACATGTTGTATTTGCATTACGTAGTCATACGTAAGTTTCTGGAGATTTTTAAAAATTCAAATTTTCGCTCGAATTCAAAGGTAACGCCTTCGATTTTGCTCAAAACGACGTTTTCGTCCATATAATGACCGTAAATTCATTTTTCTTCGAGATCGAGCTTGTATTCCATGTTGTATATGCATTACGTAGCCATACTTAAGTTTTCGGGGACTTTTTAAAAATTTCAAATTTTCGCTCGAATTCAAATGGGTTAGCCTTCGATTTTGCTCAAAACGATGTTTTCTTCCATAGAATGACCTAAAATTCATTTTTCTTCGAGATAGAGCTTGTATTCCATGTTTTATATGCATTACGTAGCCATACGTAAGTTTTCGGGGATTTTAAAAAATTCAAAATTTCGCTCGAATTCAAAGGGGTTAGCCTTCGATTTTGCTCACACCGACGTTTTCATCCATATAATGACCGTAAATTCATTTTTCTTTGATATAGAGCTTGTATTCCATGTTGTATATGCATTATGTAGCCATACGTCAGTTTTCGATGATTTTTCAAAATTTCAATTTTTCGCTCGAATTCAAAGGGGTTAGCCTTTGATTTTGCTCAAAACAACATTTTCTTCCATAGAATGACCGTAAATTCATTTTTCTTTGAGATATAGCTTGTATTCCATGTTGTATATGCATTACGTAGCCATACGTAAGTTTTTGGAGTTTTTTTAAAATTTTCAAATTTTCACTCGAATTCAAAGGGGTTAGCCTTCGATTTTGCTCAAAACGAAGTTTTCTTCCATAGAATGACCGTAAATTCATTGTTATTCGAGATCGAGCTTGTATTACATGTTGTATATGCATTATGTAGCCATACATAAGTTTTCGGGGATTTTTAAAAAATTCAAATTTTCGCTCGAATTCAAAGGGGTGCCTTCGATTTTGCTCAAAACAACATTTTCGTCCATACAATGATCGTAAATTCATTTTTCTTCGAGATCGAGCTTGTATTCCATGTTGTATATGCATTACGTAACTATATGTAAGTTTTCGGTGATTTTTAAAAATTTCAATTTTTCGCTCGAATTTAAAGGGGTTAGCCTCTGATTTTGCTCAAAACAACATTTTCGTCCATATAATGACCGTAAATTCATTTTTGTTCGAGATCGAGCTTGTATTCCATGTTGTATATGCATTACGTAGCCATACGTAAGTTTTTGGGGATTTTAAAAATTCAAATTTTTGCTCGAATTCAAAGGGGTTAGCCTTCGATTTTGCTCAAAACGACGTTTTTGTCCATAGAATGACCGTAAATTTATTTTTATTCGAGATCGAGCTTGTATTACATGTTGTATATACATTACGTAGCCATACGCAAGTTTTCGGCGATTTTTAAAAAATTCAAATTTTCGCTCAAATTCAAAGGGGTTAGCCTTCGATTTTGCTCAAAACGACGTTTTCGTCCATATAATGACCGTAAATTCATTTTTCTTCGAGATCGAGCTTGTATTCCATGTTGTATATGCATTACGTAGCCATACTTAAGTTTTCGAGGATTTTGAAAAATTTCAAATTTTTGCTCGAATTCAATGGGGTTAGCCTTTGATTTTGCTTAAAACGACGTTTCCTTCCATAAAATGACCAAAAATTCATTTTTCTTCGAGATCGAGCTTGTATTCCATGTTGTATATGCATTACGTAGCCATACGTAAGTTTTTGGGGATTTTAAAATTTCAAAATTTCGCTCGAATTCAAAGGGGTTAGCCTTCGATTTTGCTCAAAACGACGTTTTCGTCCATATAATGACCGTAAATTCATTTTTCTTCGAGATCGAGCTTGTATTCCACGTTGTATATGAATTACGTAGCCATACTTAAGTTTTCGAGGATTTTGAAAAATTTCAAATTTTCGCTCGAATTCATAGGGGTTAGCCTTTGATTTTGCTCAAAACGACGTTTTCTTCCATAGAATGACCAAAAATTCATTTTTCTTCGAGATCGAGCTTGTATTCCATGTTGTATATGCATTACGTAGCCATACGTAAGTTTTTGGAGATTTTTAAAAATTCAAAATTTCGCTCGAATTCAAAGGGGTTAGCCTTCGATTTTGCTCAAAACGACGTTTTCGTCCATAGAATGAATGTAAATTCATTTTTCTTCGATATAGATCTTGTATTCCATGTTGTATATGCATTACGTAGCCATACGTAAGTTTTCGGGGATTTTAAAAAATTAAAAATTTCGCACTAATTCAAAGGCGTTAGCCTTCGATTTTGCCCAAAACGACGTTTTCGTCCATATAATGACCGTAAATTCATTTTTCTTCTAGATCGAGCTTGTATTCCATGTTGTATATGCATTACGTAGCCATACGTAAGTTTTCGGGGATTTTTCAAAATTTCAATTTTTTGCTCGAATTCAAAGGGGTTAGCCTTCGATTTTACTCAAAATGACGTTTTCTTTCATAGAATGACCATAAATTCATTTTTTTTCGAGATAGAGCTTGTATTACATGTTGTATATGCATTACGTAGCCATACGTAAGTTTTCGGGGATTTTTAAAAAATTAAAAATTTCGCACGAATTCAAAGGCGTTAGCCTTCGATTTTGCCCAAAACGACGTTTTTGTCCATATAATGACCGTAAATTCAATTTTCTTCTAGATCGAGCTTGTATTCCATGTTGTATATGCATTACGTAGCCATACGTAAGTTTTCGGGGATTTTTCAAAATTTCAATTTTTCGCTCGAATTCAAAGGGGTTAGCCTTCGATTTTACTCAAAATGACGTTTTCTTTCATAGAATGACCATAAATTCATTTTTTTTCGAGATAGAGCTTGTATTACATGTTGTATATGCATTACGTAGCCATACGTAAGTTTTTGGGGATTTTTAAAAATTCAAATGTTCGCTCGAATTCAAAGGGGTTAGCCTTCGATTTTGCTCAAAACGACATTTTCGTCCATATAATGACGGTAAATTAATTTTTCTTCGAGATCGAACTTGTATTACATGTTGTATATGCATTACGTAGCCATACTTAAGTTTTCGGGGATTTTAAAAATTTCAAATTTTCGCTCGAATTCAAAGGGGTTAGCCTTCAATGTTGCTCAAAACGACATTTTCGTCCATAGAATGACCGAAAATTCATTTTTCTTCGAGATCAAGCTTGTATTCCATGTTGTATATGCATTATGTAGCCATACGTAAGTTTTTTTGGAATTTTAAAAATTCAATATTTCGCTCGAATTCAAAGGGGCTCGCCTTCGATTTTGCTCAAAATGACGTTTTCTTCCATATAATGACCGTAAATTCATTTTTCTTCGAGATCGAGCTTGTATTGCATGTTGTATATGTATTATGTAGCCATACGTAAGTTTTCGGGGATTTTTAAAAAATTCAAAATTTCGATCGAATTCAAAGGGGTTAGTTAGCCTTCGATTTTGCTCAAAACAACATTTTCGTCCATACAATGATCGTAAATTCATTTTTCTTCGAGATCGAGCTTGTATTCCATGTTGTATATGCATTACGTAACTATATGTAAGTTTTCGGTGATTTTTAAAAATTTCAATTTTTCGCTCGAATTTAAAGGGGTTAGCCTCTGATTTTGCTCAAAACAACATTTTCGTCCATATAATGACCGTAAATTCATTTTTGTTCGAGATCGAGCTTGTATTCCATGTTGTATATGCATTACGTAGCCATACGTAAGTTTTTGGGGATTTTTAAAAATTCAAATTTTTGCTCGAATTCAAAGGGGTTAGCCTTCGATTTTGCTCAAAACGACGTTTTTGTCCATAGAATGACCGTAAATTTATTTTTATTCGAGATCGAGCTTGTATTACATGTTGTATATACATTACGTAGCCATACGCAAGTTTTTCGGCGATTTTTAAAAAATTCAAATTTTCGCTCAAATTCAAAGGGGTTAGCCTTCGATTTTGCTCAAAACGACGTTTTCGTCCATATAATGACCGTAAATTCATTTTTCTTCGAGATCGAGCTTGTATTCCATGTTGTATATGCATTACGTAGCCATACTTAAGTTTTCGAGGATTTTGAAAAATTTCAAATTTTTGCTCGAATTCAATGGGGTTAGCCTTTGATTTTGCTTAAAACGACGTTTCCTTCCATAAAATGACCAAAAATTCATTTTTCTTCGAGATCGAGCTTGTATTCCATGTTGTATATGCATTACGTAGCCATACGTAAGTTTTTGGGGATTTTTAAAATTTCAAAATTTCGCTCGAATTCAAAGGGGTTAGCCTTCGATTTTGCTCAAAACGACGTTTTCGTCCATATAATGACCGTAAATTCATTTTTCTTCGAGATCGAGCTTGTATTCCACGTTGTATATGAATTACGTAGCCATACTTAAGTTTTCGAGGATTTTGAAAAATTTCAAATTTTCGCTCGAATTCATAGGGGTTAGCCTTTGATTTTGCTCAAAACGACGTTTTCTTCCATAGAATGACCAAAAATTCATTTTTCTTCGAGATCGAGCTTGTATTCCATGTTGTATATGCATTACGTAGCCATACGTAAGTTTTTGGAGATTTTTAAAAATTCAAAATTTCGCTCGAATTCAAAGGGGTTAGCCTTCGATTTTGCTCAAAACGACGTTTTCGTCCATAGAATGAATGTAAATTCATTTTTCTTCGATATAGATCTTGTATTCCATGTTGTATATGCATTACGTAGCCATACGTAAGTTTTCGGGGATTTTTAAAAAATTAAAAATTTCGCACGAATTCAAAGGCGTCCTTCGATTTTGCCCAAAACGACGTTTTCGTCCATATAATGACCGTAAATTCATTTTTCTTCTAGATCGAGCTTGTATTCCATGTTGTATATGCATTACGTAGCCATACGTAAGTTTTCGGGGATTTTTCAAAATTTCCATTTTTCGCTCGAATTCAAAGGGGTTAGCCTTCGATTTTACTCAAAATGACGTTTTCTTTCATAGAATGACCATAAATTCATTTTTTTTCGAGATAGAGCTTGTATTACATGTTGTATATGCATTACGTAGCCATACGTAAGTTTTTGGGGATTTTTAAAAATTCAAATGTTCGCTCGAATTCAAAGGGGTTAGCCTTCGATTTTGCTCAAAACGACATTTTCGTCCATATAATGACGGTAAATTAATTTTTCTTCAAGATCGAACTTGTATTACATGTTGTATATGCATTACGTAGCCATACTTAAGTTTTCGGGGATTTTTAAAAATTTCAAATTTTCGCTCGAATTCAAAGGGGTTAGCCTTCAATGTTGCTCAAAACGACATTTTCGTCCATAGAATGACCGAAAATTCATTTTTCTTCGAGATCAAGCTTGTATTCCATGTTGTATATGCATTATGTAGCCATACGTAAGTTTTTTTGGAATTTTAAAAATTCAATATTTCGCTCGAATTCAAAGGGGCTGGCCTTCGATTTTGCTCAAAATGACGTTTTCTTCCATATAATGACCGTAAATTCATTTTTCTTCGAGATCGAGCTTGTATTGCATGTTGTATATGTATTATGTAGCCATACGTAAGTTTTCGGGGATTTTTAAAAAATTCAAAATTTCGATCGAATTCAAAGGGGTTAGTTAGCCTTCGATTTTGCTCAAAACAACATTTTCGTCCATACAATGATCGTAAATTCATTTTTCTTCGAGATCGAGCTTGTATTCCATGTTGTATATGCATTACGTAACTATATGTAAGTTTTCGGTGATTTTTAAAAATTTCAATTTTTCGCTCGAATTTAAAGGGGTTAGCCTCTGATTTTGCTCAAAACAACATTTTCGTCCATATAATGACCGTAAATTCATTTTTGTTCGAGATCGAGCTTGTATTCCATGTTGTATATGCATTACGTAGCCATACGTAAGTTTTTGGGGATTTTTAAAAATTCAAATTTTTGCTCGAATTCAAAGGGGTTAGCCTTCGATTTTGCTCAAAACGACGTTTTTGTCCATAGAATGACCGTAAATTTATTTTTATTCGAGATCGAGCTTGTATTACATGTTGTATATACATTACGTAGCCATACGCAAGTTTTCGGCGATTTTTAAAAAATTCAAATTTTCGCTCAAATTCAAAGGGGTTAGCCTTCGATTTTGCTCAAAACGACGTTTTCGTCCATATAATGACCGTAAATTCATTTTTCTTCGAGATCGAGCTTGTATTCCATGTTGTATATGCATTACGTAGCCATACTTAAGTTTTCGAGGATTTTGAAAAATTTCAAATTTTTGCTCGAATTCAATGGGGTTAGCCTTTGATTTTGCTTAAAACGACGTTTCCTTCCATAAAATGACCAAAAATTCATTTTTCTTCGAGATCGAGCTTGTATTCCATGTTGTATATGCATTACGTAGCCATACGTAAGTTTTTGGGGATTTTTAAAATTTCAAAATTTCGCTCGAATTCAAAGGGGTTAGCCTTCGATTTTGCTCAAAACGACGTTTTCGTCCATATAATGACCGTAAATTCATTTTTCTTCGAGATCGAGCTTGTATTCCACGTTGTATATGAATTACGTAGCCATACTTAAGTTTTCGAGGATTTTGAAAAATTTCAAATTTTCGCTCGAATTCATAGGGGTTAGCCTTTGATTTTGCTCAAAACGACGTTTTCTTCCATAGAATGACCAAAAATTCATTTTTCTTCGAGATCGAGCTTGTATTCCATGTTGTATATGCATTACGTAGCCATACGTAAGTTTTTGGAGATTTTTAAAAATTCAAAATTTCGCTCGAATTCAAAGGGGTTAGCCTTCGATTTTGCTCAAAACGACGTTTTCGTCCATAGAATGAATGTAAATTCATTTTTCTTCGATATAGATCTTGTATTCCATGTTGTATATGCATTACGTAGCCATACGTAAGTTTTCGGGGATTTTTAAAAAATTAAAAATTTCGCACTAATTCAAAGGCGTTAGCCTTCGATTTTGCCCAAAACGACGTTTTCGTCCATATAATGACCGTAAATTCATTTTTCTTCTAGATCGAGCTTGTATTCCATGTTGTATATGCATTACGTAGCCATACGTAAGTTTTCGGGGATTTTTCAAAATTTCAATTTTTTGCTCGAATTCAAAGGGGTTAGCCTTCGATTTTACTCAAAATGACGTTTTCTTTCATAGAATGACCATAAATTCATTTTTTTTCGAGATAGAGCTTGTATTACATGTTGTATATGCATTACGTAGCCATACGTAAGTTTTCGGGGATTTTTAAAAAATTAAAAATTTCGCACGAATTCAAAGGCGTCCTTCGATTTTGCCCAAAACGACGTTTTCGTCCATATAATGACCGTAAATTCATTTTTCTTCTAGATCGAGCTTGTATTCCATGTTGTATATGCATTACGTAGCCATACGTAAGTTTTCGGGGATTTTTCAAAATTTCCATTTTTCGCTCGAATTCAAAGGGGTTAGCCTTCGATTTTACTCAAAATGACGTTTTCTTTCATAGAATGACCATAAATTCATTTTTTTTCGAGATAGAGCTTGTATTACATGTTGTATATGCATTACGTAGCCATACGTAAGTTTTTGGGGATTTTTAAAAATTCAAATGTTCGCTCGAATTCAAAGGGGTTAGCCTTCGATTTTGCTCAAAACGACATTTTCGTCCATATAATGACGGTAAATTAATTTTTCTTCAAGATCGAACTTGTATTACATGTTGTATATGCATTACGTAGCCATACTTAAGTTTTCGGGGATTTTTAAAAATTTCAAATTTTCGCTCGAATTCAAAGGGGTTAGCCTTCAATGTTGCTCAAAACGACATTTTCGTCCATAGAATGACCGAAAATTCATTTTTCTTCGAGATCAAGCTTGTATTCCATGTTGTATATGCATTATGTAGCCATACGTAAGTTTTTTTGGAATTTTAAAAATTCAATATTTCGCTCGAATTCAAAGGGGCTGGCCTTCGATTTTGCTCAAAATGACGTTTTCTTCCATATAATGACCGTAAATTCATTTTTCTTCGAGATCGAGCTTGTATTGCATGTTGTATATGTATTATGTAGCCATACGTAAGTTTTCGGGGATTTTTAAAAAATTCAAAATTTCGATCGAATTCAAAGGGGTTAGTTAGCCTTCGATTTTGCTCAAAACAACATTTTCGTCCATACAATGATCGTAAATTCATTTTTCTTCGAGATCGAGCTTGTATTCCATGTTGTATATGCATTACGTAACTATATGTAAGTTTTCGGTGATTTTTAAAAATTTCAATTTTTCGCTCGAATTTAAAGGGGTTAGCCTCTGATTTTGCTCAAAACATCGTCCATATAATGACCGTAAATTCATTTTTGTTCGAGATCGAGCTTGTATTCCATGTTGTATATGCATTACGTAGCCATACGTAAGTTTTTGGGGATTTTTAAAAATTCAAATTTTTGCTCGAATTCAAAGGGGTTAGCCTTCGATTTTGCTCAAAACGACGTTTTTGTCCATAGAATGACCGTAAATTCATTTTTCTTCGGTATCGAGCTTGTATTCCTTGTTGTATATGTATTACGTAGCAGTAAGTTTTTGGGGATTTTTAAAAATTTCAATTTTTCGCTCGAATTCAAAGTGGTCAGCCTTCGATTTTGCTCAAAAGGACGTTTTCGTCCATAGAATGGCCGTAAATTAATTTTTCTTCGAGATTGAGCTTGTATTCCATGTTGTATATGTATTACATAGCCATACTTAAGTTTTCGAGGATTTATAAAAATTTCAAATTTTCGCTCGAATTCAAAGGGGTTAGCCTTCGATTTTGCTCAAAACGACATTTTCGTCCATAGAATGACCGTAAATTCATTTTTCTTCAAGATCGAGCTTGTATTCCATGTTGTATATGCATTACGTAGCCATACGTAAGTTTTCGGAGTTTTTTTTTAAAATTTCAATTTTTTGCTCGAATTCAAAGGGGTTAGCCTTCGATTTTGCTCAAAATGACGCTTTCTTCCATAGAATGACCTAAAATTCATTTTTCTTCGAGATCGAGCTTGTATTCCATGTTGTATATGCATTACGTATCCATACGTAAGTTTTCGGGGATTTTTAAAAATTCAAAATTTTGCTCGAATTCAAAGGTGTTAGCCTTCGATTTTGCTCAAACCGATGTTTTCGTCCATATAATGAACGTAAATTCATTTTTCTTTGATATTGAGCTTGTATTCCATGATGTATATGCATTACGTAGCCATACGTAAGTTTTCGGGGATTTTTCAAAATTTCAATTTTTCGCTCGAATTCAAAGGGGTTAGCCTTCGATTTTGCTCAAAACGAAGTTTTCTTCCATAGAATGATCGTAAATTCATTTTTATTCGAGATCGAGCTTGTATTACATGTTGTATATGCATTATGTAGCCATACGTAAGTTTTCGGGGATTTTTCAAAAATTCAAATTTTTGCTCAAATTCAAAGGAGTGCCTTCGATTTTGCTCAAAACAACGTTTTCGTCCATATAACGACCGTAAATTCATTTTTCTTCGAGACCGATCTTGTATTACATGTTGTATATGCATTACGTAGCCATACTTAAGTTTTCGGGGATTTTTAAAAATTTCAAATTTTCACTCGAATTCAAAGGGGTTAGCCTTTGATTTTGCTCAAAACGACGTTTTCTTCCATAGAATGACCAAAAATTCATTTTTCTTCGAGATCGAGCTTGTATTCCATGTTGTATATGCATTAAGTAGCCATACGTAAGTTTTTGAGGATTTTTAAAAATTCAAATTTTTGCTCGAATTCAAAGGGGTTAGCCTTCGATTTTGCTCAAAACGACATTTTCGTCCATAGAATGACCGTAAATTCATTTTTATTCGAGATCGAGCTTGTATTACATGTTGTATATGCATTACGTAGCCATACATAAGTTTTCGGCGATTTTAAAAAAAATTCAAATTTTCGCTCGAATTCAAAGGGGTTAGCCTTCTATTTTACTCAAAACGACGTTTTCTTCCATAGAATGACCAAAAAATCATTTTTCTTCGAGATCGAGCTTGTATTCCATGTTGTATATGCATTACGTAGCCATACGTAAGTTTTTGGGTATTTTTAAAAATTCAAAATTTCGCTCAAATTCAAAGGGGTTAGCCTTTGATTTTGCTCAAAACGATGTTTTTGTCCATATAATGACCGTAAATTCATTTTTCTTCGATATCGACCTTGTATTCCATGTTGTATATGCATTACGTAGCCATACGTAAGTTTTCGGGGATTTTTTAAAAATTCAAAATTTCGCACGAATTCAAAGGGGTTAGCCTTCGATTTTGCTCAAAACGACGTTTTCATCCATATAATGACCGTAAATTCATTTTTCTTCGAGATCGAGCTTGTATTCCATGTTGTATTTTCATTACGTAGCCATAGGTAAGTTTTCGGGGATTTTTCAAAATTTCAATTTTTCGCTCGAATTCAAAGGGGTTAGCCTTCGATTTTACTCAAAATGATGTTTTCTTCCATAGAATGACCATAAATTCATTTTTCTTCGAGATAGAGCTTGTATTCCATGTTGTATATGCATTACGTAGCCATACGTAAGTTTTCGGGGATTTTAAAAATTCAAATGTTCGCTTGAATTCAAAGGGGTTAGCCTTCGATTTTGCTCAAAACGACATTTTCTTCCATAGAATGACCGTAAATTCATTTTTCTTCGAGATCGAGCTTGTATTACATGTTCTATATGCATTAAGTAGCCATACGTAAGTTTTTGGAGATTTTTAAAAATTTCAAATTTTCGCTCGAATTCAAAGGGGTTAGCCTTCGATTTCGCTCAAAACGACGTTTTCGTCCATAGACTGTCCATAAAATCCTTTTTTTTCGAGATCGAGCTTGTATTCGTTGTTGTATATGCATTACGTAGCCATACGTAAGTTTTTTAAGGATTTTTAAAAATTTCAAATTTTCGCTCGAATTCAAAGGGTTTGCCTTCGATTTTGCTCAAAACGACGCTTTCTTCCATAGAATGACCTTAAATTCATTTTTTTCGAGATCGAGCTTGTATTCCATGTTTTATATGCATCACGTAGCTATACGTATGTTTTTGGGGATTTTTAAAAATTCAAATTTTCACTCGAATTCAAAGGTGTTAGCCTTCGATTTTGCTCAAAACGACAATTTTGTCCATACATTGACCGTAAATTCATTTTTCTTAGAGATCAAGATTGTATTCCATGTTGTATATGCATTACGTAGCCATACCTAAGTTTTTGGCAATTTTTAAAAAATTCAAATTTTCGCTCAAATTCAAAGGGTTTAGCCTTCGATTTTGCTCAAAACGACGTTTTCATCCATAGAATGACCGTAAATTCATTTTTCTTCGGTGTAGAGCTTGTATTTCATGTTGTATATGCATTACGTAGCCATATGTAAGTTTTCGTGGATTTTTAAAAATTTCAATTTTTCGCTCGAATTCAAAGGGGTTAGCCTTCGATTTTGCTCAAAACGACGTTTTCGTCCATAAAATGGCCGTAAATTCATTTTTCTTCGAGATTGAGCTTGTATTCCATGTTGTATATGCATTACGTTGCTATATGTAAGTTTTTGGAGATTTTTAAAAAATTCAAATTTTCGCTCGAATTCAAAGGGGGTTTAGCCTTCGATTTTGCCCAAAACGACGTTTTCTTCCATAGAATGACCGTAAATTCATTTTTCTTCGTGATCGACCTTGTATTCCATGTTGTATTTGCATTACGTAGCCATAGGTAAGTTTTCGGGGATTTTTCAAAATTTCAATTTTTCGCTTCGAATTCAAAGGGGTTAGCCTTCGATTTTACTCAAAATGATGTTTTCTTCCAAAGAATGACCATAAATTTATTTTTCCTCGAGATAGAGCTTGTATTCCATGTTGTATATGCATTACGTAGCCATACGTAAGTTTTCGGGGATTTTTAAAAATTCAAATGTTCGCTTGAATTCAAAGGGGTTAGCCTTTGATTTTGCTCAAAACGACGTTTTCTTCCATAGAATGACCGTAAATTCATTTTTCTTCGAGATCGAGCTTGTATTACATGTTGTATATGCATTAAGTAGCCATACGTAAGTTTTTGGGGATTTTTAAAAATTTCAAATTTTCGCTCGAATTCAAAGGGGTTAGCCTTCGATTTTGCTCAAAACGACGTTTTCGTCCATAGAATGTCCATAAATTCCTTTTTTTTCGAGATCAAGCTTGTATTCGTTGTTGTATATGCATTATGTAGCCATACGTAAGTTTTTGAGGATTTTTAAAAATTTCAAATTTTCGCTCGAATTCAAAGGGGTTTGCCTTCGATTTTGCTCAAAACCACGTTTTCTTCCATAGAATGACCGTAAATTCATTTTTTTCGAGATCGAGCTTGTATTCCATGTTTTATATGCATTACGTAGCTATATGTATGTTTTTGGGGATTTTTAAAAAATTCAAATTTTCACTCGAATTCAAAGGTGTTAGCCTTCGATTTTGCTCAAAACGACAATTTTGTCCATACATTGACCGTAAATTCATTTTTCTTAGAGATCAAGCTTGTATTCCATGTTGTATATGTATTACGTAGCCATACGTAAGTTTTCGGGAATTTTTAAAAAATTCAAATTTTCGCTCAAATTCAAAGGGTTTAGCCTTCGATTTTGCTCAAAACGACATTTTCATCTATAGAATGACCGTAAATTCATTTTTCTTCAGTGTAGAGCTTGTATTCCATGTTGTATATGCATTACGTAGCCATATGTAAGTTTTCGGGGATTTTTAAAAATTTCAATTTTTCGCTCGAATTCAAAGGGGTTAGCCTTCGATTTTGCCCAAAACGACGTTTTCGTCCATAGAATGACCGTAAATTCATTTTTCTTCGTGATCGAGCTTGTATTCCATGTTGTATATGCATTACGTAGCCACACGTAAGTTTTCGGGATTTTTAAAAATTTCAATTTTTCGCTCGAATTCAAAGGGGTTAGCCTTTGATTTTGCTCAAACCGACGTTTTCGTCCATAGAATGGCCGTAAATTCATTTTTATTCGATATTGAGTTTGTATTTCATGTTGTATATGCATTACGTAGCCATACGTAAGTTTTTCGGGATTTTTAAAAATTTCGAATTTTCGCTCGAATTCATAAAGTTTAGCCTTCGATTTTGCTCAAAACAACGTTTTCTTCCATAGAATGACCGTAAATTCATTTTTCTTCGAGATAGAGCTTGTATTCCATGTTTTATATGCATTACATCGCCATACGTAAGTTTTTGGAGTTTTTTTTTAAAATTTCAAATTTTCGATATAATTCAAAGGGGTTAGCCTTCAATTTTGCTCAAAATGAAGTTTTCTTCCATAGAATGACCGTAAATTCATTTTTATTCGAGATCGAGCTTGTATTACATGTTGTATTTGCATTACGTAGTCATATGTAAGTTTCCGGAGATTTTTAAAAATTCAAATTTTCGCTCGAATTCAAAGGTAACGCCTTCGATTTTGCTCAAAACGACGTTTTCGTCCATATAATGACCGTAAATTCATTTTTCTTTGAGATCGAGCTTGTATTCCATGTTGTATATGCATTACGTAGCCATACTTAAGTTTTCGGGGACTTTTTAAAAATTTCAAATTTTCGCTCGAATTCAAATGGGTTAGCCTTCGATTTTGCTCAAAACGACGTTTTCTTCCATAAAATGACCTAAAATTCATTTTTCTTCGAGATCGAGCTTGTATTCCATGTTTTATATGCATTACGTAGCCATACGTAAGTTTTCGGGGATTTTTCAAAATTCAAAATTTCGCTCGATTTCAAAGGGGTTAGCCTTCGATTTTGCTCAAACTGACGTTTTCGTCCATATAATGACCGTAAATTCATTTTTCTTTGATATCGAGCTTGTATTCCATGTTGTATATGCATTATGTAGCCATACGTCAGTTTTCGAGGATTTTCAAAATTTCAATTTTTCGCTCGAATTCAAAGGGGTTAGCCTTTGATTTTGCTCAAAACAACGTTTTCTTCCATAGAATGACCGTAAATTCATTTTTCTTTGAGATATAGCTTGTATTCCATGTTGTATATGCATTACGTAGCCATACGTAAGTTTTTGGAGTTTTTTTAAAATTTTCAAATTTTCACTCGAATTCAAAGGGGTTAGCCTTCGATTTTGCTCAAAACGAAGTTTTCTTCCATAGAATGACCGTAAATTCATTGTTATTCGAGATCGAGCTTGTATTACATGTTGTATATGCATTATGTAGCCATACGTAAGTTTTCGGGGATTTTAAAAAATTCAAATTTTTGCTAGAATTCAAAGGGGTGCCTTCGATTTTGCTCAAAACAACGTTTTCGTCCATATAATGACCGTAAATTCATTTTTCTTCGAGATCAAGCTTGTATTCCATGTTGTATATGCATAACGTAGCCATACTTAAGTTTTTGGGGATTTTTAAAAATTTCAAATTTTCACTCGAATTCAAAGGGGTTAGCCTTTGATTTTGCTCAAAACGACGTTTTCTTCCATAGAATGACCAAAAATTCATTTTTCTTCGAGATAGAGCTTGTATTCCATGTTGTATATGCATTACGTAGCCATACGTAAGTTTTTGGGGATTTTTAAAAATTCAAATTTTTGCTCGAATTCAAAGGGGTTAGCCTTCGATTTTGCTCAAAACGACGTTTTTGTCCATAGAATGATCGTAAATTCATTTTTATTCGAGATCGAGCTTGTATTACATGTTGTATATACATTACGTAGCCATACGTAAGTTTTCGGCGATTTTAAAAAATTCAAATTTTCGCTCGAATACAAAGGGGTTAGCCTTCGATTTTGCTCAAAACGACGTTTTCGTCCATATAATGACCGTAAATTCATTTTTCTTCAAGATCGAGCTTGTATTCCATGTTGTATATGCATTACGTAGCCATACTTAAGTTTTCGAGGATTTTGAAAAATTTCAAATTTTAGCTCGAATTCAATGGGGTTAGGCTTTGGTTTTGCTCAAATGACGTTTCCTTCCATAGAATGACCAAAAATTCATTTTTCTTCGAGATCGAGCTTGTATTCCATGTTGTATATGCATTACGTAGCCATACGTAAGTTTTTAGGGATTTTTAAAAATTCAAAATTTCGCTCGAATTCAAAGGGGTTAGCCTTCGATTTTGCTCAAAACGATGTTTTCGTCCATATAATGACCGTAAATTCATTTTTCTTCGAGATCGAGCTTGTATTCCACGTTGTATATGCATTACGTAGCCATACTTAAGTTTTTGAGGATTTTGAAAAATTTCAAATTTTCGCTCGAATTCAAAGGGGTTAGCCTTTGATTTTGCTCAAAACGACGTTTTCTTCCATAGAATGACCAAAAATTCATTTTTCTTCGAGATCGAGCTTGTATTCCATGTTGTATATGCATTACGTAGCCATACGTAAGTTTTTGGGGATTTTTAAAAATTCAAAATTTCGCTCGAATTCAAAGGGGTTAGCCTTCGATTTTGCTCAAAACGACGTTTTCGTCCATAGAATGACCGTAAATTCATTTTTCTTCGATATCGTCTTGTATTCCATGTTGTATATTCATTACGTAGCCATACGTAAGTTTTCGGGGATTTTTAAAAAATTAAAAATTTCGCACGAATTCAAAGGGGTTAGCCTTCGATTTTGCCCAAAACGACGTTTTCGTCCATATAATGACCGTAAATTCATTTTTCTTCTAGATCGAGCTTGTATTCCATGTTGTATATGCATTACGTAGCCATACGTAAGTTTTCGGGGATTTTTCAAAATTTCAATTTTTCGCTCGAATTCAAAGGGGTTAGCCTTCAATTTTACTCAAAATGACGTTTTCTTTCATAGAATGACCATAAATTCATTTTTCTTCGAGATAGAGCTTGTATTACATGTTGTATATGCATTACGTAGCCATACGTAAGTTTTCGGGGATTTTTAAAAATTCGAATGTTCGCTCGAATTCAAAGGGGTTAGCCTTCGATTTTGCTCAAAACGACATTTTCGTCCATATAATGACGGTAAATTCATTTTTCTTCGAGATCGAACTTGTATTCCATGTTGTATATGCATTACGTAGCCATACTTAAGTTTTCGGGGATTTTAAAAATTTCAAATTTCGCTCGAATTCAAAGGGGTTAGCCTTCAATTTTGCTCAAAACGACATTTTCGTCCATAGAATGACCGAAAATTCATTTTTCTTCGAGATCAAGCTTGTATTCCATGTTGTATATGCATTATGTAGCCATACGTAAGTTTTTTTGGAATTTTAAAAATTCAATATTTCGCTCGAATTCAAAGGGGCCGGCCTTCGATTTTGCTCAAAACGACGTTTTCTTCCATATAATGACCGTAAATTCATTTTTCTTCGAGATCGAGCTTGTATTCCATGTTGTATATGTATTATGTAGCCATACGTAAGTTTTCGGGGATTTTTAAAAAATTCAAAATTTCGATCGAATTCAAAGGGGTTAGTTAGCCTTCGATTTTGCTCAAAACAACATTTTCGTCCATACAATGATCGTAAATTCATTTTTCTTCGAGATCGAGCTTGTATTCCATGTTGTATATGCATTACGTAACTATATGTAAGTTTTCAGTGATTTTTAAAAATTTCAATTTTTCGCTCGAATTCAAAGGGGTTAGCCTTCGATTTTGCTCAAAACAACGTTTTCGTCCATATAATGACCGTAAATTCATTTTTGTTCGAGATCGAGCTTGTATTCCATGTTGTATATGCATTACGTAGCCATACGTAACTTTTCGGGGATTTTTAAAAATTTCAAATTTTCGCTCGAATTCAAAGGGGTTAGCCTTCGATTTTGCTCAAAACGACGTTTTCTTCCATAGAATGACCGTAATTCATTTTTCTTTGAGATCGAGCTTGTATTCCATGTTGTATATGCATTACGTAGCCATACATAAGTTTTTGGGGATTTTTAAAAAATTCAAATGTTCGCTCGAATTCAAAGGTTGCTCAAAACGACGTTTTCGTTCATATATTGACCGTAAATTCATTTTTCTTCAAGATCGAGCTTGTATTACATGTTGTATATGCATTACGTAGCCATACATAAGTTTTCGGGGATTTTTAAAAATTTCTAATTTTCGCTCGAATTCAAAGGGGTTAGCCTTCGATTTTGCTCAAAACGACGTTTTCTTCCATAGAATGACCGTAAATTCATTTTTCTTCGAGATTGAGCTTGTATTCCATGTTGTATATGCATTACGTAGCCATACGTAAGTTTTTGGGGATTTTTAAAAAATCATAATTTCGCTCGAATTCAAAGGGTTTTGCCTTCGATTTTGCTCAAACGACGTTTTTGTCCATATATTGACCGTAAATTCATTTTTCTTTGAGATCGAGCTTGTATTCCATGTTTTATATGCATTACGTAGCCATACATAAGTATTTTTTGGGGGGGGGGGGTTTAAAAATTTCAAATTTTCGCTCGAATTCAAAGAGGTTAGCCTTCGATTTTACTCAAAATGACGTTTTCTTCCATAGAATGATCATAAATTCATTTTTCTTCGGGATCGAGCTTGTATTCAATGTTGTATATGCATTCCGTAGCCATAGGTAAGTTTTCGGGGATTTTGAAAAAATTTAAAATTTCGCTCGAATTCAAATGAGTTAGCCTTCGATTTTGCTCAAAATGACGTTTTCGTCCATATAATGACCGTAAATTCATTTTTCTTCGAGATCGAGCTTGTATTCCATGTTGTATATGCATTACGTAGCCATACATAAGTTTTCGGGCATTTTTAAAAATTTCAAAATTTCGCTCGAATTCAAGGGGGTTAGCCTTCGATTTTGCTCAAAACGACGTTTTCTTCCATAGAATGACCGTAAATTCATTTTTCTTCGAGATCGAGCTTGTATTCCATGTTGTATATGCATTACGTAGCCATACGTATGTTTTCGGGGATTTTTAAAAAATTCAAATTTTCACTCAAATTCAAAGGGGTTAGCCTTCGATTTTGCTCAAAACGACGTTTTCATCCATAGAATGGCCGTAAATTCTTTTTTCTTCGAGATCGAGCTTGTATTCCATGTTGTATATGCATTACGTAACTATATGTAAGTTTTCGGTGATTTTTAAAATTTTCAATTTTTCGCTCGAATTTAAAGGGGTTAGCCTCCGATTTTGCTCAAAACAACATTTTTGTCCATATAATGACCGTAAATTCATTTTTGTTCGAGATCGAGCTTGTATTCCATGTTGTATATGCATTACGTAGCCATACGTAAGTTTTCGGGATTTTTAAAAAATTGAAAATTTCGCTCGAATTTAAAGGGGTTAACCTTCAATTTTGCTCAAAACGATGTTTTCATCCATATAATGACCATAAATTCATTTTTCTATGAGATCGAGCTTGTATTCCATGTTGTATATGCATTACGTAGCCATACATAAGTTTTCGGGGATTTTTAAAAATTTCAAATTTTCGCTCGAATTCAAAGGGGTTAGCCTTCGATTTTGCTCAAAACGACGTTTTCTTCCATAGAATGACCGTAAATTCATTTTTCTTTGAGATCGAGCTTGTATTCCATGTTGTATATGCATTATGTAGCCATACATAAGTTTTCGGGGATTTTTAAAAAATTCAAATGTTCGCTCGAATTCAAAGGTTGCTCAAAACGACGTTTTCGTTCATATATTGACCGTAAATTCATTTTTCTTCGAGATTGAGCTTGTATTACATGTTGTATATGCATTACGTAGCCATACATAAGTTTTCGGGGATTTTTAAAAATTTCTAATTTCCGCTCGAATTCAAAGAGGTTAGCCTTCGATTTTGCTCAAAACAACGTTTTCTTCCATAGAATGACCGTAAATTCATTTTTCTTCGAGATTGAGCTTGTATTCCATGTTGTATATGCATTACGTAGCCATACGTAAGTTTTTGGGGATTTTTAAAAAATTCAAAATTTCGCTCGAATTCAAAGGGTTTAGCCTTCGATTTTGCTCAAAACAACGTTTTCATCCATATAATGACCGTAAATTCATTTTTCTTCGAGATCGAGCTTGTATTCCATGTTGTATATGCATTACGTAGCCATACGTAAGTTTTCGGGGATTTTCAAAAATTTCAAATTTTCGCTCGAATTCAAAGTGGTTAGCCTTCGATTTTGCTCAAAACGATGTTTTCTTCTATAGAATGACAGTAAATTCATTTTTCTTCGAGATCGAGCTTGTATTCCATGTTGTATATGCATTACGTAGCCATACGTAAGTTTTCAGGTATTTTTAAAAAATTAAAAATTTCGCTCGAATTCAAAGGGGTTAGCCTTCAATTTTGCTCAAAACGACGTTTTTGTCAATATATTGACCGTAAATTCATTTTTCTTTGAGATCGAGCTTGTATTCCATGTTTTATATGCATTACGTAGCCATACATAAGTTTTTTTGGGGGGGTGGTTTAAAAATTTCAAATTTTCGCTCGAATTCAAAGAGGTTAGCCTTCGATTTTACTCAAAATGACGTTTTCTTCCATAGAATGACCATAAATTCATTTTTCTTCGGGATCGAGCTTGTATTCCATGTTGTATATGCATTCCGTAGCCATACGTAAGTTTTCGGAGATTTTGAAAAAATTTAAAATTTTGTTCGAATTCAAAGGGGTTAGCCTTCGATTTTGCTCAAAATGACGTTTTCGTCCATATAATGACCGTAAATTCATTTTTCTTCGAGATCGAGCTTGTATTCCATGTTTTATATGCATTACGTAGCCATACGTAAGTTTTCGGGATTCTTAAAAATTTCAAAATTTCGCTCGAATTCAAGGGGGTTAGCCTTCGATTTTGCTCAAAACAACGTTTTCGTCCATATAATGACCGTAAATTCATTTTTGTTCGAGATCGAGCTTGTATTCCATGTTGTATATGCATTACGTAGCCATACGTAACTTTTCGGGGATTTTTAAAAATTTCAAATTTTCGCTCGAATTCAAAGGGGTTAGCCTTCGATTTTGCTCAAAACGACGTTTTCTTCCATAGAATGACCGTAATTCATTTTTCTTTGAGATCGAGCTTGTATTCCATGTTGTATATGCATTACGTAGCCATACATAAGTTTTTGGGGATTTTTAAAAAATTCAAATGTTCGCTCGAATTCAAAGGTTGCTCAAAACGACGTTTTCGTTCATATATTGACCGTAAATTCATTTTTCTTCGAGATCGAGCTTGTATTACATGTTGTATATGCATTACGTAGCCATACATAAGTTTTCGGGGATTTTAAAAATTTCTAATTTTCGCTCGAATTCAAAGGGGTTAGCCTTCGATTTTGCTCAAAACGACGTTTTCTTCCATAGAATGACTGTAAATTCATTTTTCTTCGAGATTGAGCTTGTATTCCATGTTGTATATGCATTACGTAGCCATACGTAAGTTTTGGGGATTTTTAAAAAATCAAAATTTCGCTCGAATTCAAAGGGTTTTGCCTTCGATTTTGCTCAAAACGACGTTTTTGTCCATATATTGACCGTAAATTCATTTTTCTTTGAGATCGAGCTTGTATTCCATGTTTTATATGCATTACGTAGCCATACATAAGTTTTTTTTGGGGGGGGGGGGTTTAAAAATTTCAAATTTTCGCTCGAATTCAAAGAGGTTAGCCTTCGATTTTACTCAAAATGAAGTTTTCTTCCATAGAATGATCATAAATTCATTTTTCTTCGGGATCGAGCTTGTATTCAATGTTGTATATGCATTCCGTAGCCATACGTAAGTTTTCGGGGATTTTGAAAAAATTTAAAATTTCGCTCGAATTCAAATGAGTTAGCCTTCGATTTTGCTCAAAATGACGTTTTCGTCCATATAATGACCGTAAATTCATTTTTCTTCGAGATCGAGCTTGTATTCCATGTTGTATATGCATTACGTAGCCATACATAAGTTTTCGGGCATTTTTAAAAATTTCAAAATTTCGCTCGAATTCAAGGGGGTTAGCCTTCGATTTTGCTCAAAACGACGTTTTCTTCCATAGAATGACCGTAAATTCATTTTTCTTCGAGATCGAGCTTGTATTCCATGTTGTATATGCATTACGTAGCCATACGTATGTTTTTGGGGATTTTTAAAAAATTCAAATTTTCACTCAAATTCAAAGGGGTTAGCCTTCGATTTTGCTCAAAACGACGTTTTCATCCATAGAATGGCCGTAAATTCTTTTTTCTTCGAGATCGAGCTTGTATTCCATGTTGTATATGCATTACGTAACTATATGTAAGTTTTCGGTGATTTTTAAAAATTTCAATTTTTCGCTCGAATTTAAAGGGGTTAGCCTCCGATTTTGCTCAAAACAACATTTTTGTCCATATAATGACCGTAAATTCATTTTTGTTCGAGATCGAGCTTGTATTCCATGTTGTATATGCATTACGTAGCCATACGTAAGTTTTCGGGGATTTTTAAAAAATTCAAAATTTCGCTCGAATTTAAAGGGGTTAACCTTCAATTTTGCTCAAAACGATGTTTTCATCCATATAATGACCATAAATTCATTTTTCTATAAGATCGAGCTTGTATTCCATGTTGTATATGCATTACGTAGCCATACATAAGTTTTCGGGGATTTTTAAAAATTTCAAATTTCGCTCGAATTCAAAGGGGTTAGCCTTTGATTTTGCTCAAAACGACGTTTTCTTCCATAGAATGACCGTAAATTCATTTTTCTTTGAGATCGAGCTTGTATTCCATGTTGTATATGCATTATGTAGCCATACATAAGTTTTCGGGGATTTTTAAAAAATTCAAATGTTCGCTCGAATTCAAAGGTTGCTCAAAACGACGTTTTCGTTCATATATTGACCGTAAATTCATTTTTCTTCGAGATTGAGCTTGTATTACATGTTGTATATGCATTACGTAGCCATACATAAGTTTTCGGGATTTTTAAAAATTTCTAATTTTCGCTCGAATTCAAAGGGGTTAGCCTTCGATTTTGCTCAAAACAACGTTTTCTTCCATAGAATGACCGTAAATTCATTTTTCTTCGAGATTGAGCTTGTATTCCATGTTGTATATGCATTACGTAGCCATACGTAAGTTTTTGGGGATTTTAAAAAATTCAAAATTTCGCTCGAATTCAAAGGGTTTAGCCTTCGATTTTGCTCAAAACAACGTTTTCATCCATATAATGACCGTAAATTCATTTTTCTTCGAGATCGAGCTTGTATTCCATGTTGTATATGCATTACGTAGCCATACATAAGTTTTCGGGGATTTCAAAAATTTCAAATTTTCGCTCGAATTCAAAGTGGTTAGCCTTCGATTTTGCTCAAAACGATGTTTTCTTCTATAGAATGACAGTAAATTCATTTTTCTTCGAGATCGAGCTTGTATTCCATGTTGTATATGCATTACGTAGCCATACGTAAGTTTTCAGGTATTTTTAAAAAATTAAAAATTTCGCTCGAATTCAAAGGGGTTAGCCTTCAATTTTGCTCAAAACGACGTTTTTGTCAATATATTGACCGTAAATTCATTTTTCTTTGAGATCGAGCTTGTATTCCATGTTTTATATGCATTACGTAGCCATACATAAGTTTTTTTGGGGGGGTGGTTTAAAAATTTCAAATTTTCGCTCGAATTCAAAGAGGTTAGCCTTCGATTTTACTCAAAATGACGTTTTCTTCCATAGAATGACCATAAATTCATTTTTCTTCGGGATCGAGCTTGTATTCCATGTTGTATATGCATTCCGTAGCCATACGTAAGTTTTCGGATATTTGAAAAAATTTAAAATTTTGTTCGAATTCAAAGGGGTTAGCCTTCGATTTTGCTCAAAATGACGTTTTCGTCCATATAATGACCGTAAATTCATTTTTCTTCGAGATCGAGCTTGTATTCCATGTTTTATATGCATTACGTAGCCATACGTAAGTTTTCGGGGATTTTTAAAAATTTCAAAATTTCGCTCGAATTCAAGGGGGTTAGCCTTCGATTTTGCTCAAAACGACGTTTTCTTCCATAGAATGACCGTAAATTCATTTTTCTTCGAGATCGAGCTTGTATTCCATGTTGTATATGCATTACGTAGCCATACGTATGTTTTCGGGGATTTTTAAAAAATTCAAATTTTCACTCAAATTCAAAGGGGTTAGCCTTCGATTTTGCTCAAAACGATGTTTTCATCCATAGAATGACCGTAAATTCATTTTTCTTCGGTATCGAGCTTGTATTCCTTGTTGTATATGTATTACGTAGCAGTAAGTTTTTGGGGATTTTTAAAAATTTCAATTTTTAGCTCGAATTCAAAGTGGTCAGCCTTCGATTTTGCTCAAAAGGACGTTTTCTTCCATAGAATGACTGTAAATTCATTTTTCTTCGATATTGAGCTTGTATTCCATGTTGTATATGCATTACGTAGCCATACGTAAGTTTTCGGGGATTTTTAAAAATTTCAATTTTTCGCTCGAATTCAAAGGGGTTAGCCTTCGATTTTGCTCAAAACGACGTTTTCGTCCATAGAATGGCCGTAAATTAATTTTTCTTCGAGATTGAGCTTGTATTCCATGCTGTATATGTATTACATAGCCATACTTAAGTTTTCGAGGATTTATAAAAATTTCAAATTTTCGCTCGAATTCAAAGGGGTTAGCATTCGATTTTGCTCAAAACGACGTTTTCGTCCATAGAATGACCGTAAATTCATTTTTCTTCAAGATCAAGCTTGTATTCCATGTTGTATATGCATTACGTAGCCATATGTAAGTTTTCGGAGTTTTTTTTTTAAAAAATTTCAATTTTTTGCTCGAATTCAAAGGGGTTAGCCTTCGATTTTGCTCAAAATGACGTTTTCTTCCATAGAATGACCTAAAATTCATTTTTCTTCGAGATCGAGCTTGTATTCCATGTTGTATATGCATTACGTATCCATACGTAAGTTTTCGGGGATTTTTAAAAATTCAAAATTTTGCTCGAATTCAAAGGGGTTAGCCTTCGATTTTGCTCAAACCGATGTTTTCGTCATATAATGACCGTAAATTCATTTTTCTTTGATATTGAGCTTGTATTCCATGATGTATATGCATTACGTAGCCATACGTAAGTTTTCGGGGATTTTCAAAATTTCAATTTTTCGCTCGAATTCAAAGGGGTTAGCCTTCGATTTTGCTCAAAACGACGTTTTCGTCCATAGAATGGCCGTAAATTAATTTTTCTTCGAGATTGAGCTTGTATTCCATGCTGTATATGTATTACATAGCCATACTTAAGTTTTCGAGGATTTATAAAAATTTCAAATTTTCGCTCGAATTCAAAGGGGTTAGCATTCGATTTTGCTCAAAACGACGTTTTCGTCCATAGAATGACCGTAAATTCATTTTTCTTCAAGATCAAGCTTGTATTCCATGTTGTATATGCATTACGTAGCCATATGTAAGTTTTCGGAGTTTTTTTTTAAAAAATTTCAATTTTTGCTCGAATTCAAAGGGGTTGGCCTTCGATTTTGCTCAAAATGACGTTTTCTTCCATAGAATGACCTAAAATTCATTTTTCTTCGAGATCGAGCTTGTATTCCATGTTGTATATGCATTACGTATCCATACGTAAGTTTTCGGGGATTTTTAAAAATTCAAAATTTTGCTCGAATTCAAAGGGGTTAGCCTTCGATTTTGCTCAAACCGATGTTTTCGTCCATATAATGACCGTAAATTCATTTTTCTTTGATATTGAGCTTGTATTCCATGATGTATATGCATTACGTAGCCATACGTAAGTTTTCGGGGATTTTTCAAAATTTCAATTTTTCGCTCGAATTCAAAGGGGTTAGCCTTTGATTTTGCTCAAAACAACGTTTTCTTCCATAGAATGACCGTAAATTCATTTTTCTTTGAGATAGAGCTTGTATTCCATGTTGTATATGCATTACGTAGCCATACGTAAGTTTTCGGGGATTTTTCAAAAATTCAAATTTTTGCTCGAATTCAAAGGAGTGCCTTCGATTTTGCTCAAAACAACGTTTTCGTCCATATAACGACCGTAAATTCATTTTTCTTCGAGACCG
>JAYESD010000344.1:0-37500 GCA_036927565.1 Tuctoria greenei
CCCATGTTCCCATACGTATATCAGCTAATGGTATGCTATTTCCTACTTTTGAATTTAGATCCAATATCTCATATCTATAAGCAGGGGGGCGTGGCCAAGAAGCAGCCAGCTGACTGCCCCCTTCAACCCGACCTTTATTCGCTGCGCGAACAAGCTCTTGGAACCGAAGGTATGTATGAGCATTCTGGGCAGGTCGCAAGAAGCCACTTTTAGAAGGTTTGGAGCAATCGCAATTTATCACCATATTACCCGCTTCCAATTGATGACTGGCTAATATATAAGTGTTGACCTAAGCCCCTGTGCAGTGGCTCGGCTCCCGAACCGTACGTGAGCAGCCTCGTACGGCTCTTCCTAAGAAGGTCGAAGCCCCCCTCTATAAAATAAAAAAGTTCGAAAAAGCCTTCGCCCTCCTATTCAACGGGGCTATTAGAGAAGCTGCTTCGTTCCTTGACTTCTTTGCTTTTGATTTTTGAAGGGTTTCGTTTCTGATACCGGCTTTCTTAGTTACGAGCTCACTTTCGCTGACTTCTTCCTTAGTGTAGTCTCGGTAAATACTTTAAGACTCCGTTCCTTAGCCTAGTCTATATCCACAGCTGACGTGACTCCGTACCGACGCCTTTCCCTTTGTAGACGGATAAGTGAGTCTGTAACCTTAGCTTTTCTCCTTTTCCGAGCTGTTTTTCCAGTTCCTTAGTATTACTTTTAAAAACCTACTCTGTCATTTCATAACCTTAGCCGAGCCGAGGCTAAGTGACTTCGTAACCTTAACGTACTTTTTTCATACTTTTTCCCATCAGGTCTAACGGGCTTTCGTCCCTCCGCCTATAGGCGGCTTGGCAGGCAAGCTACCGAAGCGACTAGCTTCTACCGGAAGCAAAGCTTTGTAGAAGCTTCTAGAGGCATGAAGGTAGGAAGGCCGACCACTACATAAAGCATAAGCAAGCACTTGCCTCGGGAGCAAGCTACCTTTCTTTGATCCACTTTCCCGGGCAGGGAAGAGAACGAAAAAAGGCAAAAGATAGTGGCCGTGGTGGATTCGAGGATCTTACGCGGCGGAGCGAACTCTTCTATCGTCTTGAATTTCCTCTGGCGGCCGGGCAGCACCCCTTCGATCCATCGTACTAGAGCGATCCGAGAAGAACGATTAGGGTCATATTCGATCCTTTCCACAATGCCAATAGACGAAGTGCTTCGTTTAAGGTCAATTTTTCGCTGCAATCGCTTCGATCCACCCCCTCGGTGAAAAACAGTAATACACCCGGAAGAATTCCTCCCTGCGGACTTCCCCGTACTCAAAGTGAAATGTCTAAGTGTTCTCCCCTTTAGGCTTTGTCTCATTCTATCTCTCGTCATCACTCGATCAAACCTCTACTTCAATGAAAGCTCCTCCTACTACTCCTCCTTATCCTTCTCACTCGTCGTTTCGTTGGTCTTTTATTGGTCATTGCATTGATTGTTTAGCCTCTTTGACAAAGTTAGTAAGAAGAAAAAGTTCTATTATCTGTTTTTTAGTTGGTGATGGCAACGCAATCACTCGAGCTTTTGTCGGCCCAGGCCAGACTTTATTTTCAGGTTTTGCTTTAATGAGGGTCCGGATCCCCCGAGATGTTTTACCAACCAAGGCCAGAATGTCATAACCAAATGGACTCAACATTTCCAATGCTCGCCGGCAAACCGTGAAAGTAGTGGCGATGGGGCTCTTGATAGCTACAAGGAAGTCGTCCGCATAACGAGCATAGCGGATCAGGATGTAAACCCGTCGAACCTTTAGTCGAGACCTGCGAATGTGACTCCCACTCCGTCACTCTTGGGGCACCACATCCTACACTGACGAGTTCAGCCGAACACACAAAAACCAATTAAGCTAGCTAGAAGTGTAGATCTTACTTACAACCCACTTTACTGTTCCCTCCTCTATCCTTCCATATTCCTAAACTCTCAGTTAACTTACTATCTGTTAGTCAGCTTACTGATCATGGTTGCCTTATTTCTTTTGATGCCTCTTCTTGCACTGTACAGGATCCGTCTGATTGGTCTTGGCCATCGCCGTAATGGGGTTTTTCTGATGGATTATCTACATGTGCCTGCTCACTCTGCTACTGCTCTTACCAGTGTCTCTTCCTCCACTAGTAGTTTTGAAACTTGGCATCGACGCTTGGGCCACCTATGTGGTTCACGTCTTACTAGTCTTGTTCAGAGTGGTGTTTTAGGTCATGTTCCTAATCTAAGTTTGTCTCCTTGTGAAGCTTGTGTTTTGGGAAAGCATGTAAAGCTTCGTTTTCGTTCTAGTAACTCTAGGTCTATGTCACCTTTTGACTTAGTACACTCTGAGGGGACCTGCACCTTTGATTTCTAAAGGTGGCAATGGAATAGATAGAACATAATTTGATTTGGATTGATGATTTCTCTCGTTTCACTTGGGTTTACTTCATGCATGCTCGCTCTCAACACCTTGTAACCTGGTTTGGCAAACAGTCTTGACTCATCAAACGTAACCTACCCTATTCCCTCGGCTGGCACGACATAGAACGGAACTGCAATTGGCTCGGCTGGATCCATTCCCTACTCATTCTAGTTTATAGTCAGGTTTGCGAGCTGCCTTGGGAAAGAGAAGAAGGGATCCAAAAAATAGCACAAGAATCTCATGTCCTGGTAAATCCTTTTTTTCAAAAAATCAATCAATAGTATGAAATATTTCATGAACTTACTAAAACGAAAAGGTTCAGGAAGGAAAAAGGGATTACGCTATTTATATATATATATTACCAATCCTACTTGAATTGCTATTTAACCATAAAATAAAAAGCTATTTCAATAGGAGTTCAAATTGTATAAGAAAGTCTTAAGCAAGTATATTGAGAATCTTAATAAGCTCATCTAGTGCCAGTGCACGTCACTCTATTCCCTTAGGGAAGCAGGTCAGCAAGTGGGACTTTAGGTAAGAAAGAATCGTTCTATCTGGACTCTTGGGTGTCGCATTCATTCCTCATGGGAGTGTAGGATTCCGATTATCTATAGTATTAGTACCCATAGCGTAGATCCTCGAAATCTTCTTTTTTTAGATGATATGGTGTACTCTCCAGTCAGGGGATATGCTATAGTATATTGCACGGGACCAATGCTCTTTACAACCCCGGAGTAATACCCATGTCTAGTGGCAGTCCCTGTTAAAGTGGCCATAGGGTGACCGTATCAGGCCATTGACAATTAGTATATACTACTTTCATTGCTCCTCTTGGCATTCTAGGAGGAGGGCCATTTCTACTTCCATGGAACCAGTTGTTCCTGCGATTCCAGTCTGTTACGGTGCTGGTAAAAAGGGGGTTTTATGGACCAGTTCTTTCCTTGAAGTTGAAGGCTGTTTACCTTTTCAAATCGGTATGGTAAGAAAAGACGACGAATCGGATCCAAATACGCAGTGCAAGAGGACTCACGATGAATGGCCGAAAGAAAGATTAGAAAGTATGCCCTCGATTGGGCAGTGACCGACACACTCACATTGAGTCGCCGATGTTATAACAGGTAGTGGTCAGTCTGCGCAAAGCCATAATACCTGATATCGGAAAGCGAAGCGTGGTGCTAACATGACTAAAAAAACGATTCGGAAATCTGTCTTTATAACTCTCTGCTCGGCTTCGAAATCTCTCTCCTCGGAACAGCGGAACAGCTTATTCTAATATAGCAGGGAAATCAATGCTTAAACCAGAAATAGGCGATGCGATGAAAACCTAGCGCTAGAGAAATGCATATATAGAGGTACGAGCTCTACTCTAGAAGTACGAATAATACGAGACTTGCGTTGCGAGCGAATACCGGGATAGCGAAAGCACATGCTTTTTTTTTCGAATTTTATAGATTCAATCCCCTTTTCCTACGCCAATACTTGTTTAAAGAAATTCTCAAGGGAAGTAGGGCTTCAAGGAAGTAGACAACCACTTATCGGGGAGGATGGATGGTTGTCCCTTCTTCTCAATAGAATCCGATAGACAAGAATCGAAAGCAGCTGATTTATTTATTCCTCAAGTAAGTCAGTTGATGATTCAATTCCTTCAAAGATGGCAAGAGCGGGGCATCTAGATCGATTCGTTTTCCGGTTGTTATACCGAATAGAAAGAATTCTGATTATCTGTTGAGGCAAGCTATTCATCATTAACAGGAAAGATCCCAAAGCTGTTATTGCTAACATGGGATAGCCTGACTCTACGCTACAATCTCTATTTTCTTATGATATTGAATCTGGCTTCTATTATTCAATCTCTAGTTACCGTGGGAAAAGAAAGAGACAAGAGCTCTTAGTCCGACAAGACAAGAGAGGATATGCCTCCAAAAGCTTCTTCAATAGCAGTGGATTGAATTCATCTGCACACTTCTAATTCACCAAAAACAAGAGGAAAGAGAGCTGTGGATGATTTAACACTAAGCCAATCTTGAACAGCGGAGGGTTCATCTCTCTCTTTAGACTTGGGAAAAACTTCAGTTGTTGGTTGGATTACTGGCTGAAACAATAGACCTGTTGGTTAGAAAAGCCATTATTTCACAACTGTTAAGGATTACTTCAGGAGGACCTACCTATTAATAGTGCTTTGATCCCTGCTTAGTGTTTTCAAAAGATAGTTGGAAAGGTAGGTCTATTTCTTCTTTATCTTTGCAGAAGCACATCAACCTAGCTTTGTACATGCTATTGCTTCTACAATTCACAAGAGTCATTTCTCCCCCCTCTGCAAAATCTATAAGGTTCACTCCAGGTTCTTAATAGGCAGTAGGCCCCTAAGCAAAAACTACCATAACTTCTTTCTTACAATCCGATTACTATTTGATCGAGAGATAGGCACATTTCTCCATGATAGAAACTATCCAATCCACCTCTTCTATTATTAAATATAAAGCAGACATCGTCGGCGTAAGAACAAGACGGCTTCACTGGCTTCTAATAGAAGCTGGAGCTGAGAGAGCCCTCTATTTTGAGCGTAAGGAGCGAGCGATGGAGCCGAAGAAAATATCCACCTGAGTAAGCTTTTGCTACAGAGGAAAGTAGAAAGGTGAGACTTTGAGGGCGGGGGTTCCTGGTGCTCAGTACTCTTCTTACTTACTCATAATGCCTAATCCTCTCGGTCACTCTTTTGACAGGATCAAGTAGGTAAGTGGGTCGAGTACTTAAGGAGGTACTTGGTGGCAGACTATGATCTTCGGCGTGTTGACTGCTTGAAGAAGATGTATGAGGGAAAGTTTTTTTTACATCCTAGGCCAGGCATTAGCATAAACATTAGAAGACTCCATCAGACAGAGCTGCTTTATTACAGGTTAGACTTCGATATTTTGTAAGCTCTGACTGTGGCATATATACTTGCATCACAACACGTGTGCACGCACTACTGAAGCTTACTCCATCTCATCTTTAGCCACTGGCATATAATAGTGAATCAAAAGCAACCCTTTAACAAATGATATTATCAGCGCACATACTGGTACAAAGTAAGTCTTTTACGTTCCAGCCAGGACCACACTACACTTTTCAATCAAATAACCCCGCTTCGCGCCTATGAGCAAATCACTGAAACACAGGGACAAGTCTGGTTGTTCATCACAAGATACACATTTCTGACAGCCAGGACCAAGCACAACTATATAGCTTCTCAACTGCATCCCGCTTGCTGAACGAGCTTATCTCATCAGTAAGATCAGCCAGTAAAAGCAAATGTAGCAGATCATCCCATTCTAGGCCTACAAGGATAAACCTCTTTTTCAAATGTAAAACAACGATGATGATCGTCTAATCCTAGAGAAGGAACCCGGCAGCACCGGTGGCTGGGGCTATTTCACTTGTGTGAGGAAAGAGGGGAGGTAAAGGCTACTTTCAGACAAGACGGTGGGGAAAAGGACTTAGCCTACCTTACTGAGGTACTCGATTGGAGAAGAGCGCCACATCACACTATAGACAGATCCGAATCGAACATATCTGGTACTCTATTTATTATGTCCGCTTATCCGAATCTTTTTACTCTTCATAGTCTTGGTCATAGATAGGAATAAAGGCTATTTCCTTCTTAGGCACCACATTCTTAGCTTAGGAAAAGCGCTTTCTTTGGCTTGATTGCGGAGGAAAGCTTTTCTTGCTAATCTGGTGATATCGTAGTAAAGCCAAGAGGAATCGATTTAGCAGTCCAAGATTTCAATGAACCATACCCTGCTGTTGCTAGCGTTGACATACTTAGTTTTGCCTTTATGGATCTCTTAATTGAGTATGTATACCCACGAATAAAGGGTTTGGCTAAGTTCACGCTTCTTTATAAAATGAGCACTGACGGGGACATTACTAACATAACTCTATCGAGTGCTATTAAGTTGACATATGATGATGATAAGAAGATCAAAGATGATAAGAAGAAGAGAAAATCTCATGAGACGAAGAAGAAGAAAGCGGATTGATTGAGAAAGCAGACCGTCCAGAAGCAAGGTTAGGATACCGTCCACCCGAAGAGTACGGGGATGGAGGGAGCAAAGTGGGAATAAACCGTCCGTCAGGTAGGACTGGTGGTAGAGAGGGTATAGATGGTAGATCAACTCTGTTTATGGTGGGGGAAAAGAAACTCTTCTGATCGGACAGGAGTCGAATTAGCCCTCTTTCTATCGCTACGCCCGTTTTGTGCCCTCTATTTTCTTTGGTTATATATAAAGAGCTCTCAATTTCTTTTCAGAAACCTAATAAGCCATGCCTGCAACTAGTTATTAAGCAAGGGTACTCAACTCCACTCTTTTCGCCATAAGTCTTATTTTTCAGATGGAAAAGAAGGACAGATATATCTTGACTAGTACATCCGCCTTGCCATCCAAATCATTAATCTATTTTTTTTGAGTATTATGCGTGGATATCCCGACCTTGTTAAGGATACAGGTAGGGGTAGGTGTTGGGCATGCGGAGACTTAAGACCTTCGTAGGCAATCAGGTATGGCTTTGGTTAAGTCAATTTACGACTCCATCTTCACCAGTAGCCAAGGTAGGCATAATACGCGTGAGCTCTTTCAAGTCTTTCGTGCGGGTATACGTTGAGCTAGTCCTCGTACTCCTTTTCTTAGCTCTTTTAGAAAGAATCTTCTTTTTCATCGTGTCAGGTCCTGGATGTAGACTCGGCTATGGTAGGATCGACCTAATTGTGATCATTCTCCGCTTCGTTCGCTGATCTCTTGCTATTGCTTTTTCTCTCTAGCCTTGTCAGGCTGGGCCTAGGGTTTCCATTCCTAAGGCTTTTTCAGTTTCAAAGTCCGACTGCTAGAATTCTTATAATGAAAGTCTTCCTAGCACGGACTATGGCTGCTTATTAATTAAGTAAGGGAAAACATCTTACCATAGGATCGATCATAAGGCCTAGGTCTTTCTTCAAAGATAAGTACTGACCTTTCCTACTGTGTCAAAGCACTTTTGCTAAGCCTCACGCTTAAGCAAGTATTTCATCTGCATAAAGGAGGAAGTAACTTACTCTTGAACAATCGCCTGCTCTAGCATATTGGAAAAGGCGTGCATAGGTTGACTAGTCTAAAAAGATAGGCTTCCTTATAAGGGCATTGTCGCTCACTCGGATTCATTTTCCAGGTCCTACATGTTCTAGGACTATAGATGATCCAACATGCCTATAGTTTTCATTATTGTTTTCTGCTTTAGCCTCCTTTTATAAGCACTTACTTGGCCCATGCGAGTCGATTTCAAGATGTCAACTTTGACTATCTTTCTCTTCTTACTTGACTTATCCCTGACATTACTTTACCTAGGAACTTTGAAATAGGCATATCTTGTCTACCTTCCATATACCCTAGCATTTCTACTACTAGTTTTCTTGCATATATCCAACCTGAAATACCATTGCTTCTTGTAGGTTTTGACTTCTACTTTCTTGACCATGAATTACCTATACTTGCCATCCCGTCTTTCTATTCGTTTTTAAAGTATACTTGTGACTGACCCAGCCTTCGAAGCTATGAAAAGACCTATTATGTATAGAGCTTGACATGCCAACTACTATAGTACTTCTAGCTATTCCTACTTGTTTTTTTCCTACTTGACTAGTGCTGACTTACTTCTTTGCCTATGATAATTCTTATTATTCTCCAAACTGTGGTATCTGAAATGACCCACTTTCCTGAGCAAAAGAAAGCTTACTACAGCACGGTCTTACATCCAGGATGTTCTTCGAACATTCCATCTCTTCTTGTCCACTGGTATAGAAAGAATATGCATTTTATTGATGTTTCAAACTAGGACTTTGGATTTATCCTATATGAAGTTGTTGGGTACGAAGGAGCTTATGTTGCGTATATAGATATAGATTTTGATTTCCTTATTATTAAGTTGTTGAGCAGGAAGCAGAAGAACTCTTCTTCTATATTCGCTATTTGGCACAAGGCGAGGAGGAAAGGAAGGCAAAGATGGTGCGACATGCTCTTTTTATCTCGAGGCGCGCTGCGAAAAACGAAACCTTACAGACGGTATAAGAGCGCGGTTACCGCTGGAGCGTTGACAAAGACTATTCGCGTCTTCTATATGAAACTCTCCATTTTGCAGATTAGCTGGTGGGTGTACGTGGGTGGTGGATTGCCGAATTTTTCATACGGTATCGACTTTCATCTTGAGTTAGAGTTTCTATTTGAATATGTTTCAAGCTGGTCTTTCTTTACTAGTGAGTACCAACGTTTCACAATGAAAGGAAGACTTGGGAAGCCGGATCGTACGTGTGTTGGGATACTTATCTTTGAGAGTGCTGTACGAGACAGAGTATCCGAAATAATGGTTCTTCTCTCGGATTTTGCACCAAGCGAGGTTATTTAAATTTCCTTTGTTTTAGCCGGAGGAAGTGGTTTGTTTCCTTTGCCCGCGGGGTCTGCTTCTACATGTCTTTTCGAGAAAAGGGGATATGCAATTGAAGGGATTTTCTTGGAAGAGAGAGATGCATCATGGCTTTCTTGTTATTCCTTTATTTTCCTGCCTATTACTGACATGCCTAGCCTTATCCGCTTGCTGGTGCTTTGCTATCCGAACTACCATTGCTAACTCTGAAGAAAGGTCTGCCTCGTGCTTCTTCGCTTATTCAATGCTTTCTCTGGCATCCTACAACTCCCTTACATCCCTATGTCGGCTATCCACCCTTCTTTACCAAGTGCCCTATCCCTAGCTATCCAGATGCCTCCTCTCTTAAACCAAGGCATACTCTACTGGCTATTCCTTTACTTTATCCACTATTCCATACAGGCATACATACCTTGCTAACTCTAAAAAAACATATCTTGGCTATTCTCCCACCTACTATACCAGTGCTTTTCTTGGCTATCCGTGACTTATCTTTACTTACCTACCTTGGCTACTTGACCAAGCCCTTGTGACAGCACTTTCCATAGTTAGCTGCCCTATACTACTACTTTACCTACTCTACTTATCACGAAACGACGCATAAAGCTATGAGCTTATCGTAACAAACCATGACATTTTCGATTCCGCCGTGACTTAATCGGTTGTGAAGGAGGGATGGTGTGGGGATGAGGATACCGGGACGTGTGATGAAAGCAATCAAAGGATTGGAATACCCTCGAAATCCTCTCTTCCCCGAAGAGAGTCTTCCTCTTCACTTTCTATACTTTACTTTCTTATTTTATTTGAAATACTAGTTTTATCAAAGGTCTATTCCCTCTCATTCCTCCTGGATTCAATCCAGCCCCAGGCGTACCTGATACTACGCTCATATACGTCAATTCAAGGAAAGGAAGGTGGAAAGGAAGCTGTTGTTTTGCCGTTGTAGGAATCAGTTCCGAGTGGATAGAGGAGGTTCTGCCTCTGACCAACGACCAATAGCTGGGCCACCGCCTGGATACATTACTAAAGCTATTCTCTGGTTTTGCTTGCGGTATAGGAACCCTTCCCGTATAGGAACTACTGCCGAGGCGTACCGTTGTTTCCGTAGAGGAAGCCGCATCCCCGAAGTGCACCATTCCTTCGATCAATAGAATAGGTTATTTTCTGGTTGCCGTATAGGGAGCCTTTGTTGGTAGGAGCCGAAACCCTGGATAAAAACAAAAGGAACCGGATTGCCGGTAAATCTCAATTGCTCCAGAGGAGCCTCTAATGACCTTTCCACACCTGTTGAAGGGAATCACTCCTGGCAACTCCTAGAATGCGGTTAGAACTTGTTTTTCTTCAGAAATATGGGGAATCAGCCATCGAACTACCACTGCTATGATCCGTCTTCGATTCACCAGCATCAGCTATCGGCTAATGGCATTTTAGAAAGCATCTCTTCCCTTGTTGGCTTGGGTTCCTACCGTTTACTAATAATAAGAGGAGTGGTGCCTTTAGATTGATTTTCTTGCCTTTATGCATCTCTCTTATCAAGTTATTTCTGACATCACCCTGCTCGCGAACATAGATCCAGCCCTTCCTATTGAGAACTCCACCTTGTATCCCCAGCTCATTGTGAATAAGCAGGTGATACATAGGAGTGAAGAAAGAAATTCCCCGTGCCGCTTGCCGTTTCAGGTTCAAGGAATGGGGAAGTGTTCTGTTGATAAATGGAGGTTTCACTCATGGGCGTAATTCCCTGCATTGGTGTGTGAGAATTGGTGCCTAAGCTAGCTTTATGGGAGAGCTGGTTAGGGCGTACCCCCGGTGGAGCATGTAGGTGGTGAAGGAGGATATCGTTCAGTGATGCTATGACTACTGACCAAGCTGATCAAGAGTTCTTTACGGCGCAGATGTGCGTTAGGTTTCCTAAACGTTATCATTGATAGTGGGGGATCTCTAGGAGGGAGGGTTATTTCTATTCTCAACAAATGGATATCCATTCTATCTAGCCGAGGGAAAGTGCCTTCCAGAAGGTAGGAAGTTTCTCCTTCCGGCCAAGGAGAAAGAGACAAGTTTCCACCTCATCCGAGTCAGAGCTCTCAGTGACTTCCCCCATAGCAACGGGAGATGATCAGCCCATCACCCTAAAGGAAAGGAAAGGAAATTAGAAGAAATCAGATCTTTCAGTGAAATAAGCATCTACTAATCTAACTAGCGAACCAATATGTCTATCAATAGCCCTGGGTTCTTACCTTGTCTTGACTCTTCACCGAGTGAAAGTGATACACTACTACTTTTGGTTCGAGTGATACACTACGGCATGTTACGAACATTAAGGCACCTATCCTTTCAAAAGGAATCAATGGCGAACGTACGCTATCCAACAGAAGTCCCGACCGATATGACTATTCCTATCCTTTCATCCTTAAGCGAATGCTGGAACGAAAGTAAGGTCTTCCCTCGAAGTTAAATAAAAGCAAAGGGTATTGCAAATCAACTAATTGTTCGATAATACCACCTCCTCTATTGGTTGACTGAAAATAAACCAAAAGCAAGGGTATCCTTCGTTGCACATCTTCTGAAAAGATAAGGGCTCGGTATCGGCTCAATCGAACAAGCTGAGGTATATAGGGAATAGTAGAACATATTGATTATCCTATTGGATTGGTTCCGCTCAGTCGAGATATGATGACTCAATGGGCATTGAGAGTTTCGATTCAATGTGGGAATGACTAAGACAAGTTAGGCGAAACAGATATGCATGCACCATAGAGGTTTATCCACCATAGGTTTGTACACAAGAATAGTAGTCACAGCGAGGGATGCACATAAATCAGATCTGCACTGGTATAAGTGATAGGTTTTGGAAACAGCATAATGAACGTAACGCACAGAAGGAATAGAACTAAATGGAAAGTCGAGCCTGCTGATAGGGAATCACCTTCAAATCGATTTAAAGTGGCCTTAAAAGTGGATTAAAATGGGTTTCAAAATAAGTGCAATAACTTAATTATCAAATGCCAGGCTTATACCATTACGACTTGTGATTTGTTTACGGTATGGACTATTGAACAAGTAGTTTTACGGTGATAACAATAAGAAGAAACAGTTTCCACTAATGAGCGGAGGTAGCCGTCACTCAGTAATTCATGTTATCTCACTAGGCAAGTCATCCCTACGCCAAGTCCAGTTGGCTACCGGGATCAAACCGCTTCGCTTGCACAGGCCTAGAAATTCTAACAAGAACAACTCCCTAGCTGACATCTTAACCAACTACTTCGTAAGAGCCCCACCTCCGAAAAATTACCAGAGGATCAACAAAGCAAGACAAGCCAGACCCTACGGCGTCTTTGTCTATTTCGTTCACTACTCCTCCTGAAAATGCTAGGCTAGCCAGTACTATTGAGTACTATGGACTATGGTGTACTATCGAGAGAAAAACAAGTCCATGAAAAAAGAAGAAACTTCTATTTAGGAGGGAAACGAGAAAATGCATAGATCAATATCTGCATGAATAGCCGCTGCATAAACAACTCTAGCTCTAACTCAAGAAAAGAACTACAAAGAACAAAAGAAGAGTTTCTCCTCTGCAAAGTAACAGCAAGTGAAATTAGCTCCCTGTCGGGATAGAGATTCTCTATTATCTTGAACTCACTCACCAATACTTTAAGATCGTCAATAGCACACTACCTCTCCAAGGCAGTGCACTATTTCCTCAACAAAAGAGAAGAAGTAAACGATTGCCAGGTTGTAAGCACTTTGAGATATTGGCCTTCGGCTTAAGATAGTTACTTGACTTAAAAGCATTCTCGAGATCCTTATCATTTAAGGAACAAGAAGAGATTGTCTACTCTCGGCAATGTAAGAAGGTTCGTGAAATAGCACCCTGTCGGGGATCAAGATTCTCTATTATCCAATCCCCATTCCCACTCTCCTTATTCATACATCAGTTCAGCTACAACAAAGAAGATATCCTTCCCATACAACGGAAAGGAGTCGTCGATAGGCACACTACCTTCTCCAAGGCAGTGCACCCATCTCTTCGAGAAAGAAGAACAACAGAAACAAGAAAAACAAGAGAGATTGTCTACCTCGGTAATGGAAAGATAAGAATGATTGTGAATAGCCCCCCAGTCGTGAGGGACTGATTCTCTATAATCATATCAACTTTCACCCTTACCTTAAAGAAGAAAAGAAAACATAACTCTCTCTCCTGTAAGGAACAAGAAAAACAAGATTAGTATTTATCCCCGAAGGGAAATCAAGAGTGCATTTCCTCCTGATTGTCTACCTTTTCGGAGGCACAAGTAGTTGATCACTTATACGAGATTCTGAAATGATTGTTATCTCTAGGCACATCTTATGGGCGGCGTCTTTTCCTCCGGAGAAATAGCCATGTCTTATCCTTTCTCGAGCAAGGTATTATTAGTTTAGTCTGGAATTAGACCTGCTGCCTCTGCCTCTGGCTTAACCCTTCCCCTAGAAGTATGTGCCCTTACCAATAACTCCCTGACTCTCTCTAACCACTGTCCTCAGCCTGCAGTACTGAAGTTCCCGATTTATTTCTCTTTCGATTCCTGGCTCAAGTCATCTTCTTTTCTTTTTTAAACAATTCTCTATAGCTGGTCTGCCCACTGGCCTATCCTACTTTGGTTAAGGTGATTGGAGATTGCTCAATCTGAAAAGGAAAACATTCGATCCTTGCAAAGCTTCAGGACATGAATTGGAATGAAAAAGAAATGATTACTTCAAACTTTAAGAGAGATGGAGGACTCCCAATCGGTTTAAGCAAGAGCTTTAAAGTTGAGAAAGAAGAAGGGCCGAAGGCTTTGACATTCAATCAACGGAGTTGTTTTGTATTCGATTCTTTCTATTTCTTCTCTATCCTTCTTCTCTGCCAACCCTAGCTTACCTTATTGAATGCCTTGCACTTGCTTTCTCGTCTCAATCCGACGTTCTTCTTTCAACGTGTGAACCTATGAACTTCTCCAACGTCGTAGCTTTAGGTCAATCCCTAGTACCTTTCTTTACCGACCGAGATTACCCATCACTCGCCTTCCTACTACCTACTATAGGCTTGCTCCTGAAGCTGGAAAGTAACGAACGAAGTGAAAAACTGGAAAGTAACACTGCTTCATCTCTAGAATGGGCTCTTTACTCACCAACAAACACCATTCCACAGCTTCAACATGCTACCAAATCTGAATTGGAAAAAGGATGAGAGTGGCATTGGCTTTAGGGGATGTTGCTGGCTCTATAGTAATTGGATCGGTCATGGTGCATTTTGGAGAAGGATTGGATTGGATAGATAGCTTCTACCTCTCAGACGTGACAACTGTAGGTTATGGAGATTACGCCTGATCGACCATGGAAGGAAGACTGTTTGCCGCAGAAGCTATATGAAAACTCAGCATAGGAAGAGATTCAACACTAGCATCTCCACTTGGCCCTTCTAGCATAATCACTGACACCCTACTTGCCTACTCGGATTACTGAAGGCAACCTATTTGAAAATAGGCTTCCGGCCTACTCAATCCTTTCCCTTTCCGCCTCTCCACATTGAAAAAGGGGGGTTCCCCTGCTAGCTAGATATGGAGGGGTGCTTTCTCTTGATCTGACTCTCCATTTTGAGATGGCAAACCCGGCTATAAGGGGATAGCTGAGCCCGTGCATAAGATGCTGCCTGGCTGTATCAATAATAAGCAAATGGATAGCGCTCAGCCTAGTGAAACCAAACCTATTGTTTGCTGCCCTTCCTTACAGAGAGCGAAGGGCATTCCGACCCATCGTCTATAAAGAGAAATAACATATAGTAGAGTAGGGAGGACAGACCGGTACACTGGCACTACATCGTTCAAAGAAAATGAAAAAGTAGGGTCTTCTACTCATAGAAACCGTTTTTTCTAGAGTCGATCTACCTGTACAGCATTCCTTTAACGATTCCTGTACTCAACATTGAGAAGAAATCTCAAACTCGTAAATTACTTGTGTAAAATATGCTTGTAAATTACTTGTGTCAAAGAATGGAGGGTACTCCAAACTTGTTAGTAATAAACCTATATATATCTATTATGATCCAAATAGAATTCTCTTTTTATCATTGTATTAAGTGGGTGTTCCTGGAATAACCACATTCGTTGCTATATAAGAAGCTATAATGATAGCTGTACCAATAGCTGCATAACGATGTTGTTTACCCACATCATCAAGCTCGTATTCACTCTGCGGAAGTATATCACAAAAGGGGGGCTGATTTCGATATATAGATAGAACTCTATTAACCAAATCATCATGTGGAATGATGTAAACTATCCTATTGTACCCCTGGCATTTGGGTTCTTAAAAATATTAAACGCATCTGTTGGGAATAATGATTCTGCTACAGGGTATGGAAAACATAATCCACTGGATAAGGATATAACTTGCACCAAACAACTACACCCACCCCAAACATAACAAGGATATTAAACACCCCTCAGAGATACATTCCTGCATTTTTGTTAAAAGTCATAGTTCCTACTTGCACTAGAACAGAAGCAAATAGTTTATCAGAAAAATATTTCATACCCTTGCCCAAATGAGATAGATTTAGTGATGCATCATTTATTTCAATATTGCGAAAACACTTCAATCCTAAGGATTTATTTATTCTTTCGAAGCTCGAAAATAGAATATAAATAAATGATTTTGTTTTAGAAACCTACCAACAAAAATCAAGTGAAGAAGCCCGCAAACCCACTCTTCTTCCCGCTGAGGGAGTCCGCTTCTACTTGCTTTCCACCTGGAGTGGCGTCTACAAACTACTACTACTACTTGATTCGTATTCCACCAGCACCTATAGAATCGGGATCTGGCTCAGAGAGTTGCTTTTTGCCGTGCTGTCCATTGAGTTTCCCATTCGTAGGGTTCCTGGCGAAAACCCTGCTTTCCTTCTATTCCTTCTTTCGTTCCCTTTCTTTGCCCAGAGGGTGAACTACCACTCGTTCCACCCTGCCTTCCTTTCTTCTTTTCCTTCACACAATAGAAAATAAATAATATGTCAATCACTAGCTATAAAAAAAGGGCTGGTCATCTATAGATACCAAATAGACAACCTCTCTAATGGACTAACTATAAGATTGACTCAAAAATGAATATGGGCCCATGTTTCGTTTCAGCTTCTCTCTCTTGGTCGTGGTGGTTTCGGGGAGGAGACGTGGTGCTGTACGTAATACGAAAGGTTTGGGGGGGCACTTAACACATTAGTTGAACTGAATTTCACCCGAACCAACTCCAATTGATGGAATGGCTGCCTACGTACCACGTCTCTCTTTAATCAAAATAGAAACGTGGATCAGGGTTAGCATCGTAGTTCACCTTAACTAGTGGCAGTGGCCCTTTTTTTTTCATTTAGTTTTTCAATTGGAAGCAGCTATTTACTCGAATCGCTGTCGTCCTTTTGGGGCAGGGAAAGCACTTTGACGATTCTTTTAACTTCCTCATCACTCATAGGACGAACCTCAGAACAACTTTCTGCTTCGGGATCCCACCAATAAGGTTCCTTACATTTTAAACAATATTTTTGGGTGTCGCGACAATAACAATATTCTGCACAAGTAAAACAATATTTGAAATGAAATTCTAGCTCAAAAACATTGTCAGACGATCCCCCCGCTTCGGTGGAGAAGCACCTTCTGTTTGGAATAGTCATTCTCCTCCTACTTATTATAGTCCTCCTAGAATCCAAAGCATTTCGTCGGAATACATCCTGTCTTTTCACCTTTGTAGTCCTATGCATAGTCAGTACTATAGCCCCAATCATAGCAACTAATAAAATAAGACTAGAAACCAAAAACCAGACGGAATAGTAGGTATAAAGTAAATTGCCCAATGTTTCCAAATTAGTCCAACTTCGTACCTTTCCGGCATAAACCGTATATCTCAGAGAGGTCGTATTTCTGTGGGTTGGTAGTAATGGAATGGTTTCATTATCTAAAATGAAGAACATTTCCCACCAAAAGATCAGTCCAATAATACCACTCACTGGTAAATAGCGCAATACTTCTTCGTGAATCTCCGCTATTTGAATATTGAACATCATAACCACGAATAGGAATGAAACGGCAATAGCTCCTATATGAACTACTGGGAAGATCATAGCGGAGAAGTCGAGACCTAACAAAATAAGTAAACCAGAAGTGTCGCAAAAGACTAGGATGGGAAACAAAACGGAATGTACCGGATTTTTAGCACGTACAACCATCAAACCAGAGACCAAAGCAGGGCTCGACAAAACAGAAAGTATCATGGTACGTCGTCCTTCCTTGAAATGGAACTTGAATGCTGGAGCAAGAAGACGCATTCAAGTCGATCTATTACGACCAGCGCGGTTGTTCGTATTTCATTTTCTTCTTCCAAGCCGACGCTCTTCTTATAAAAGAAAGTACTCACTGAATTACTTACTGAATCTCGTCTTTCTCTCGACGCCGAGAATTTTGGACGTGTCCGGGTCGATCAGAGGTTCGGCTTGCTTCTCCCCCACCCTCGCCTATGAAATGGATAACCCTTGCAGCCATAGCTGCAGGATTTTAAGGGCTTCTGTCATTATCTCATTGGATTGCCCCTTCTCCATTAATATGCAATAGGCGTAGGCGAGAATGCCGATATCGGTCAAATCCGGACTGATCATCGTCCTTGAAATTACAGTCCTCGCAAGCTCCACCCAGGAGTGCCCCCCCTGGAAGTGATTCAATGGCTTGTTGATCAAAAAATCGAAATTCGAGGACATGCGCAATTTCCTCGAGATATCGATTGGCATTCGAGGAGTCGACATTCTCATTTGGAAGAAAAATGCCGAGCTCTTCGCCATATTCCCAGACGCGACGGGTTCCTGGGCGAGTGAAGGAACACTCCATCTGTGGAGTGCGAAAACGAATAGGATCCCAATACCGACAGCAGCTCCAACTGAAGCAATTGAAGCTAGGTCGGCATTCTTATGAAGAAAAATAAGAAATGACTTCCTTCATTTTTCTAGGTGTCACCTTAGTTCCGCTTCTTGCTCTAAGCAGAAAGACTTCTCAGAAATCACAGGTGGTTTTTTACCAAGAAAGACATAGGAATAAATAGGCTTTATCATTTAGCGCAATGCAGAAGGCACTACCATCTTTTCTTTGATGAGCACTGTGGTTCGGGTCACAGCTATGACGTTACTATACGTCATTTTGCTGGTCAGGTGCGAGGTAGAGCATGCCTTTGAATTTGTAGTCGCGTCGGTGCGGATACCAGACCTTCGATCAAAGACCGGGGCGAGCGGAAGGAGAAGCAGCTCAGCGCACTAGAGTAGAAAGAAAGCACACGTAAGCAAGCGCACTAGATTAGACAGTAGCAAATAGCGAACCGAACCTTCTACTTCGTCAGTCTTCCCGCCCTTATACTGCTAGTGTAGAACGATCGACATTTGGTTACCGCCTTGAAAAGGCACCACTGAAAGACCGCCCAATATCGGGTCCGGGTAGTCCTGGTTAAAGAGTACAGCTGGAAAGGATTAAACCATTAGGCCACTCTACAGGTTAGGAGAGAAATGCACCAGAATAGGACGCGCAACAACGGAACAACAAGAGCAAGACCGCTCCAAACTAAATCACAGTATAAGTTATGGCCACTCAGGCTGGACCAAAACAGCAAGCGGAAGGTCTCCGAAAGTCCTACATTAGCACCAAGCCATCCCCCAAGGGAGGGTATAACGGAGTGTGGGAAAATCCAGTTGCTAACGCTCCCGGCTGTGGGTTCTTCACAATTAGCAGGGCTTCTATTCTAGTACAGAGATCACCACTTGTTATGCCAGGGTCTCCTTTTTCGAGTTGGTTACTGAGATCTTCTTGTTGAGCAACGTTTTCCCGGCAATCTCTGCTTATTAGGGTGGCCTCTAACAGGTCGGGAGAGTACTCAAAATCTTGCTCATACGCCTCGCAAGATTGAACATCTGCGAAAGTCGTCTCGAAGCTCTGACTCTCGAGAGAAAGTCTTGCCTTTGGCGGGAGGACTCCTTCTGACTGCAGCTTGAAGGGGAAAAGCCACTGATACACTGGAAGTCTTTTTCCCATGGCAGTATAGCATGATTGCGACGACGCTAGGCCGCTCATCATTCTTTAGAGTCTCCTTAGATTTTTCGACATCCAGATCATTGTCAACGGCTTTGGGCCGATCGTCGTCATATGGCGTTTCAGGATGACATCCGCTAATGAGATCCGGCGTTTCAGTAAGGGAGGCACAGGATCATTGAAGGGCTCCTCGACTCTAAAGAAAGTGTCTTAGGACAGAGTTTAGCCTGGAATGTCGTCGTCCTTGCAAAACTTTCTAAACTCTTCCCATATTTCCTTGGCTTGATTAAAGGGCTCAAATCAATTGGGTTGGTCAAGGAATTAGCCCTCCCCCTGAAAAAATATGCGAAAAAGACTTTTTTATCCGGATAACGAGTAACGGATTGTTGTTTGTTTATTTAAACCTATTTTGTTTGGATTTGGAATGGACGCCTGCGGAGGAGAAAAGGAGAAGCAGCTCCATGGGCTGGCCGGCCTTCTGTTTCGAAGAATGGAATCTTAGTTAGGAGAACAAGACCGGGGACAAAGCCTTCCAACAGAAGTTATTAGAACCTTTTTCGAAATGACCATCAACAGCAAAGCGTGGCTTCTCGCCCCGGGACACTAGGGTGGTTTACGATCAGGCTGATCATCCTTATGGAAACAAATCTGCCTTCACAGCGATCTGCCCTATTGCAGGAGCTTCAGTGTGTCTCTTAGTTTCTTTTATGGATGGTTAGCTCACTCACCGACTGACCTTTTTAGCCGATCTTCCCCAGGTGTCTTCGCGTTATCAGCGTCTAGGCCGGACAACTCGTGGCTAAGGTCCATTCGTCGCATGTGAGGCGCTTGCGGGTAATTGTATCTACTTTGTGAAAGACAAAACGTTTCACTTTCTTTTATGATCAAGTTAGTGTGTTTTTTCTACACACACTAGTGAAGCGCGCTCACGTAAAACACACGAACTGAACTAGCAAGATTTAGGGTTTGGTATTTCAGACGGCGCAGACTCAAAAGGAAACTTCAGAGCAGGAAAGGCTTAATCTCCAGTAGTACACTTAGCCCTTCGGCCTTATTTCAATTTGAACATGAATTTGCAGCACATTTTGACGTTATTATATTAACATAAGCATTGAACACTGACGGCTAGCCCATACATGCAAACACAACAAATCAAACCAAACAAAGACACTTAGCATAGGAGTAGATCTCCATCAAACTAAGACAAAGAACACCAGACATGAAAACAAATGTCTCCAGACACTTATTTCATTTTCACCTTAGAAAACTAAAAAGAGTCGACGGACTCTTCTAGTCTAGCCTGCCAGGCGACCGAGTGCTCCACGAACAATGAGCTCTTGCTGCTCCGCCCGCAGCGCTTGCAGCCTCCCCTCTAACGCCTCTATGCGCTCTCTGGTAGCGCGCATGCGTGCTTCTTTCCTTGCAGGATCCACCCTTGTTCTAACACTTTTCAAAAGGGAGTCTAGCGCTCCATGGTGCTCTTGCATTTCATTTTGCAGTTGCTCCATTTCGGCAGCAATTGCGGAAAGCCTGTTTGTAGCATCCATAGCCATACGTGCTAGTACTCAATTTCTTTGTGATGAAGTGAAGACACTTATCGAGCCTCCATTTATAGAGTGGTAGAGTAATATCGCCATGCAGTACGAATTGCATGGCTGCATGCAGCCTTTATGAACAAACAAACTTTGCAGAGCCGTTTCACCTAATCGATTCCGCAATGAATTCGGCGGATCATCCACGTCACGAATTGAATGGCAGGCACAATTCTTACTAGTTCTCCGCACTACTTTTTTGCAGTTGAAGACTATCATGCCTGTTTAATGAAAAACTGGCAGGCTCTGGCTACCCTACTACATCTGTACGTGTTTGCTATCAGTTGAAAGACCTTTTCTTGTGTGCCCTCCTCGGCTGGTCTAGAAAGAGAAAAGAAAAAGATTCTTTTTTTTTGTATTCGATTTGCGCATCTTTCGCCCATCTGGTTTACCGAAAGGAGTAGGAATGCGATTCCAATGAGTTTTTTAATGCTTTGAAACTGTAAGAGATGTATTGTTTTCCATAGTAGTCAGTCTTCTCATTTTCTATCCGCGCTATCTATGGGATCCACAACCCAAAGATGCTATACCGAAAGATGCCACACAACAGACTTCTATCTCTCTTTCACTGTCTGTTTATAGCAAGGTATGTAGAATACTTATATGAATAAACTGAGGATATGAATAAACTGGGGAGGAATATGAAAATGAAAAGCATATCACAGGGACCGGCTGAGCGTTGTCTTCTTAAGAGTACTACCTTGTATAGCTTGGTAGGGGTTGCATAAAGAAATCCTATAATATAGGCAACAGGTGCACAACTGCTGATACTAGATTCTATTGCTTTGACTGGCTGAACACAGTTTAGTTCCATGACTTTGAATTCTTGAATTTGTGTAGGCACCAGCCACTCGCTCGCTCAATTATATACGAAATTTCTTTGCATTCGAACATATACGCAATAATCCAAAATTCGTTTTTTATATATTTCAGTCGATCATTTAGGAATTTTCCAGATTCGGTAAAGCCGTATCATCTTAATAAGATTACCCCTACATTGAAAAATCAAACTATGAGAAACCCGATGAGATTAATAGTGACAGTCGCTGGTGTAAACAAGTTCCTACAGCCACAAACTGGGAGGTTCAGACTATTAATAAAGTTCCACCTAGTAAGAAGGAGTTTATAGCTCTATATGATTTCTAGGATAAAGAGTTTTTACCAGTGTGCTATAAAGCCATAGATAATGAGGTGAAAAGGACTCTAAAAGAAGATATGCGCATACAAGCGCTCAAAATATTGGTTGATTTTAAAGAGAGAATATTTAAAACGCATGACCCTTCTAAATAAAAAGAATTACTAGAGGAAATGGAATGTGTATTAGAAAAAAGCTGTCTTATGTTCGATGAAGAATCGATATATAATTATTCCGGTAAGCTAATAAAAATTCTTAATAAAGGTAGATACTTAAATAATAGTGGAGTAACCCTTTATGAGGATGATGAGGTACCTCATCGAGAACATCCTTTTTCAGAGGTGAAAGGCAGTATGAAGAGCAGATTTTATACGGATGAAGAAATGCTGCATGTTGCAAATGCTAAAGAGTATGTGAAATCAAGATTAGTTATACAAGATGATATCTATATCATCAACCAAATAAATCCAATTACATTGGATTGTATTATAACTTATGTTCTAGGTATACTGTTTAATAACTACATGCACGGGAGCGGGAAGGATTATTTGGTTCGTCTTGCTACAATAATTGACAAACTCGATAGTACAGTAAGAGCTCACGTAGAAATAAAGTCTGCGCGTAGTAGTGAAAAAACCAGGAAAAGTCAGCAGCTGCTATGGATGAAACTCAGAAGAGTCAAAATTATTCTTCAAAGAAGGCTGCCTCATCAAAGCGGAAGGCAGCTTCATCAGCAAAGATGAATGATTCTTCTGATAAGATTGATTCATCTTCTGATAAAGATAAAGTCGTACCAAATAATATGAATCAGGATAAGATACCTGCCAATAATATAGATGAAAAGGATAAACTCGAAAGGAGTCCCTATAATATAGGTACTTTGCTATTAGCTTTCCTTCTGGATAAGGGTGTAGTTAAACTTATAAATGATAATTATGAGGATCACCTCAGTGGTTTTTAATGCCACTAATCCCTATTTTTCATAAACAGAAGTAGGAAGTAAATTAACACTAGCTCCTAAATAAAGAACAATAGTTGCTTTTTCCTAATAGATGATGCTATCTCTCGCATCACTCCCTGCTTATAGAAATGAATAGCCAACTCGCTTAGCTTGTCTTACCCCTTACTTATTTCCAAAAATATCGTATAACAAAAAAAAAAAATAATATCATATATTGAGTATAGCGTGTTTATGTTCCAACCTGTCGAGCCTTTCTTCCAGGAGCCTTTCACCAAAGAGAGCAAAACAGTTCTTTAAAAAGAGTCGCAGATCAAAGCCTGAAGTGAAGTGCCTGGTTGTCTTAGTATTATAAGTAAAGCATTTCATTCTCCGGTTTTGATTTCATTCTCTTTTGTGACTGTGACGGTCTACTTGCTTGTGCTAAGGCTGCTGGAATGAGCCTTCTAAGAGTAGGTTTTGAGACAAGATCTTGTTGATCACTTAGTCTACCTTTTACTCATTTCTTCGAACCTCTATAAGTGTAAGAAAAGAGTGCATGTACTTTTAGTGGACTTGACTTTTTTCTATAGTGTGAGAGTACTTTCTGTTCAATCCAGTCGCTCCAGATCTGCCTGAGACAAAGCCTATAAGATCGTTATTAAGTAATGAATTTGCAAATAGAGAACTATAGGAATCAATCCAATTCTCGTTCTACAACAAGAAGAAGATCCATGAACTGGAACGGATGGAAGATAGCACTAGAAGTCAAAGAAATATTGAAAGGTGCGAAGCAATCACATCGCAACAAATAGGTATGTATTACTTATAGTTTATCGCTGAACTCCACTGGACACCGACCTCCTAAAACTGACCTCTCTGCTAATTCGAACCGAGGCTTACTGCCGCTTGGTACTAGGCTTCTTCCTGCCAGACTCTTTCAACATCTGTTGGAAGCTTTGGCTTACTCTTTCAGACTCTGGCCCCTTCTTAATAGCAAATACAAAGTTATCTGCATATATAACAACAAGAAATTCCTTCTTTTGACTCAAAATATGAATCAACATGATATGTTTCTGTAAGAAGATATTCAAAAGAACTGGAGATAAGGGGCTTACCCGCTGTATTCCTTTAAAAATGAATGCATAACTTTTTCGATTCTGATCTTTGATATCACTAGCTTCAATCAGATTACAGAAGGCATCATTACCTTGCCCAATATGCGCGTTTAATGTTGAAATGAAAATATGAATATTAATATTCAAAAAATAACCTACTATATCTGCTTGAATGAGTCTATCAACCTTTCCTAATTTTGGAACATGAGCGAAAAAGGGGATGACTCCTCTCCCTTTTCGAAACCCATGGGAGTACGTTAGAAAGATGTCTTCAAAAACGATGTTCAAAAGCCGTATCCATGACAATGATGTCTGCCTTATGAGGTTGTCTAATGGGGCGCATCTCCCCCGGCTTATGTGGTTTAGGAATGCATGATCGATACATCGAAGAGAACTAAAAGGAAGAATTCTTTAATGACCTCTTAATCCCCTCCACTTGGGACTTGTCAAGAACTTCCAAAGTCGAAAACTTTTCCCAAAGCCAAAGGTAGTAAATAACACATAATAACATCAACAAATAATCTTTAAATTCTCTTATCCTCCAAAAGAATAAGTCTTTCAGACCTTTTTTTTACATTTTAAACTCATGTTCATGGTCTGTTTTATTCCCAATTGTTGCCCGTGTGAAAAGAAAGAAGAGAAATTGGGCCATGTTTCCCGAGAGAGACTGCCTTCTCTCAGGCCAGCAGTCTTATACTTATAGTCGACTGCTCTATGACGATCTGACCTCTTTCCTGGGCTCTGCTCGCTCGTCTACGCTCCGACCAATTCAGTCAAAATCGAAAAAACGATGTTTCCTTGAAAAAGTCTAAGAAATAGTAGTAGTAGTCAAAAAGTGCACTTTTTCCATATATTTCGATTTATAGGGATCCCTATCTTTATCTCTATCCACAGAGATACCTATCTATATAGAGAGAGATTTTTCTCCCAATTGATCAAGACTATCCTCTATCCGGATAGATATGTCCCTATGAGCGACTAGGCCGATCTTTTTTTATATGTTTTGGCCACGTCCGTTTCCGCTCCGAAGAGGAAGGTTTGGATCTTTCAATCTTATGTCGTGAGGGATGTGACCTATGTTAGGTCCATAAGATACCACAGCTTTTAGTGTTCTATGATTCACCTCCAAATAATGAGTAGGTAGTTTGATCCTTTTGATTCTTTTGATTCTTATCTTCCTAGTAAACGGGGATCCGGAGCAATAGGTCGAATTTCTATATAAAGAAGACTTGTAAACAAAAGGACTTATTGCTCTTTTTCGGTTTTCCTCTTCCTCCTTCCTTCTTTTCAATTCCGCTTCCCCTATTGTTCTTTTCAATAAGAAGAAGTATTTGAAATGAAACAAATTCCTCTTCATTCTGTTGTGCTCCGCGAAGGAACTGCCTAAGCATACTTTTGCGGATCCAAACTTCTTTGTTCTTTCTAAGTCTTCTTCTTGCATATAAGAACGCAACTCTTGCAAAAACCCGGATTTGAGTAGTAAGCGGCATCCCCTCTGAGTTGTGAGTAAGCGGAACCATTCTGTTTTTGTTCTTCTCCAGATTCTGACCGGTAGGAATTTGCCTATGATTTTTCCAACTGATATGTCGATATAGAAAGATCTCCTTATTTCTTCACCGCGGGTTCTCGCGTCATTTTCTTTAAAAGATATTAGATCACCGTGGGAAACTTTCAAATGAGTAATGGTTACCAGTCCATTATTCAAACAAACCCTTCGATGACTTATCGGCTGCCTTGCTTGGGGAAGAGTGTCACTAAAACGGAGACGAACCGGAATCACGTCCGATCTTGTTTCTTGATTGAGTAAAAAAGGGATATATGAAGTTCGTTCTCTTCCTCTGTGCATCTCCCTTATGGGTAAATCCCCATAATAAAGGGACAACTTTCGTGTAGTTTGTAATTTGATGTTACTGTTTAGATTTTCTCTCTGAGAAAGATTTCTTTTAATGGATCTCCTCTTGTTCCTCAATCTTCGGAGAATGCGGCGTTGGATTAGAGAAAGTTCTCTGTTCCGAACATTTCCTGGAAGTAGACGACACGTTTTAAATCTTAATGCAGGCATGGCATATTTCGTTGAATCAGTCTTTTTCGCCACATCGCGTATAAAGGGAATCGAACCCAACTCTTCCACGAACCCCCCACGAATGGTCCTCCCTTAACTCAATGAACTTTGCCTAGTTTTTTTCTTTTCAGTTCTCATAAGTCCTTGATATACTAGCAGAAACTCCATACTTGACCGACTGCGTCACAGTGCTCAGGTAAAGTGGCAGTGGTTGAAAGCGAGCGGAAACGTCAGTGTTTTCTGTGCGTTACGATAGTAGTGGTGAAAGAAAATCCAATTCAAATATCTCAACGTAAAAGGAAAATCATTTCACTTTGAAAGGAAAGACTTCAGCTAGCTATATGAGATCGAACTTCTTCCATCACTCTATCTACGATATTCATTGCACCATGATTGAAGGCCTACGCATCTTCTTTCAGGTATTTCTTATTGGTTGAAGGCTCGCCATCACTGAACATACGAACAATCAACCTTACTCCTTCGTATCTCTCTTTTCTGTTCGCCGGAAGGGAAGAAGGCGCACCTCCACTTAAATCCTATCGGCAAAGTCGCTTTGTTACCTATTCCATTAGGAACCGCAGATTTTTTAGTCCATCACATTCACGCATTTACCATCCATGTGACTGTATTAATACTTTTGAAAGGTGTTTTATTTGCTCGTAGTTCCCGTTTGATACCTGATAAAGCAAATCTTGGTTTTCGATTCCCTTGCGACGGGCCTGGACGAGGGGGAACATGTCAAGTCTCCGCCTGGGATCATGTTTTCTTAGGTCTATTCTGGATGTACAATGCAATTTCGGTAGTCATTTTCCATTTCAGTTGGAAAATGCAGTCGGATGTTTGGGGTACTGTAAGTGATCAAGGGATAGTAACTCATATCACAGGGGGAAACTTTGCACAGAGTTCCATTACGATTAATGGTTGGCTCCGAGATTTCTTGTGGGCACAGGCATCCCAAGTAATTCAGTCTTATGGTTCTTCATTATCTGCATATGGTCTTTTTTTCTTAGGCGCTCATTTTGTCTGGGCTTTCAGTTTAATGTTTTTATTTAGTGGCCGTGGTTATTGGCAAGAACTCATTGAATCTATCGTTTGGGCTCATAACAAATGAAAAGTTGCTCCTGCTACTCAGCCTAGAGCCTTGAGCATTATACAAGGACGTGCTGTAGGAGTAACCCATTACCTTCTGGGTGGAATTGCCACAACATGGGCATTCTTCTTAGCGAGAATTATTGCAGTAGGATAGTGGCTAGGAGGATTTGAAAGGCATTATGGAATTAAGATTTCCCAGGTTTAGCCAGGGCTTAGCTCAGGACCCCACTACTCGTCGTATTTGGTTTGGTATTGCTACCGCACATGATTTTGAAAGTCATGATGATATTACTGAGGAACGTCTTTATCAGAACATTTTTGCTTCTCACTTTGGGCAGTTAGCAATAATCTTTCTATGGACGTCCGGAAATCTGTTTCATGTAGCTTGGCAAGGAAATTTTGAATCATGGATACAGGATCCTTTACACGTAAGACCTATTGCTCATGCGATTTGGGATCCTCATTTTGGTCAACCCGCCGTGGAAGCCTTTACTCGAGGAGGTGCTGCCGGTCCAGTGAATATCGCCTATTCTGGGGTTTATCAGTGGTGGTATACAATTGGATTGCGCACCAATGAAGATCTTTATACTGGAGCTCTTTTTCTATTATTTCTTTCTACGCTATCCTTAATAGGGGGTTGGTTACATCTACAACCCAAATGGAAGCCAAGCCTTTCGTGGTTCAAAAACGCGGAATCTCGTCTCAATCATCATCTGTCAGGACTTTTCGGGGTAAGTTCTTTGGCCTGGACAGGACATTTAGTTCATGTTGCTATTCCCGGATCCAGGGGGGAGTACGTTCGATGGAATAATTTCTTAGATGTATTACCCTATCCTCAGGGGTTGGGTCCCCTTCTGACGGGTCAGTGGAATCTTTATGCCCAAAACCCTGATTCGAGTAATCATTTATTTGGTACCACTCAAGGAGCGGGAACTGCCATTCTAACCCTTCTTGGGGGATTCCATCCACAAACACAAAGTTTGTGGCTGACCGATATTGCTCATCATCATTTAGCTATTGCATTTATTTTTATCATTGCTGGTCATATGTATCGAACTAACTTCGGAATTGGGCACAGTATCAAAGATCTTTTAGAAGCACATACTCCTCCGGGAGGTCGATTAGGACGTGGGCATAAAGGCCTTTATGATACAATCAATAATTCGATTCATTTTCAATTAGGTCTTGCTCTAGCTTCCTTAGGGGTTATTACTTCCTTAGTAGCTCAACATATGTACTCTTTACCTGCTTATGCATTCATAGCACAAGACTTTACTACTCAAGCAGCTTTATATACTCATCACCAATACATTGCAGGGTTCATCATGACAGGGGCTTTTGCTCATGGAGCTATTTTTTTCATTAGGGATTACAATCCGGAACAGAATGAAGATAATGTATTGGCAAGAATGTTAGACCATAAAGAAGCTATCATATCTCATTTAAGTTGGGCTAGCCTCTTCCTAGGATTCCATACCTTGGGCCTTTATGTTCATAACGACGTCATGCTTGCTTTTGGTACTCCAGAAAAGCAAATCTTGATCGAACCTATATTTGCCCAATGGATACAATCTGCTCATGGTAAGACGACATATGGGTTCGATATACTCTTATCTTCAACGAATGGCCCCGCTTTCAATGCAGGTCGAAGCATATGGTTGCCCGGATGGTTGAATGCTGTTAATGAGAATAGTAATTCGCTTTTCCTAACAATAGGACCCGGAGATTTCTTGGTTCATCATGCTATTGCTCTAGGTTTGCATACAACTACATTTATTTTAGTAAAGGGTGCTTTAGATGCACGCGGTTCAAAATTAATGCCGGATAAAAAGGATTTCGGGTATAGTTTTCCTTGTGACGGCCCAGGGCGCGGCGGTACTTGTGATATTTCTGCTTGGGACGCGTTTTATTTGGCAGTTTTCTGGATGTTAAATACCATTGGATGGGTTACTTTTTTTTGGCATTGGAAACACATCACATTATGGCAGGGCAACGTTTCACAATTTAATGAATCTTCCACTTATTTGATGGGATGGTTAAGAGATTACCTATGGTTAAACTCTTCACAACTTATCAATGGATATAATCCTTTTGGGATGAATAGTTTATCGGTATGGGCCTGGATGTTCTTATTTGGACATCTTGTTTGGGCTACTGGATTTATGTTCTTAATTTCTTGGCGTGGATATTGGCAGGAATTAATTGAGACTTTAGCATGGGCTCATGAACGCACACCTTTGGCTAATTTAATTCGCTGGAGAGATAAGCCCGTGGCTCTTTCCATTGTGCAAGCAAGATTAGTTGGATTAGCCCACTTTTCCGTGGGTTATATATTCACTTATGCAGCTTTCTTGATTGCCTCAACATCAGGCAAGTTTGGTTAATTTAGTTCATTTTTTTTATACTGTATCAGAACCTAGTTCATTACTCTTGATGGAGAGGGAGGATCCGCCTACATCACCATTCAATATTTCTTGCCCTACTATTGGCCAAACTACCTGAGCACTGGGTCCAATGTGAGTAGGATCACTTAGCCATGCTTCATAATTGGAAAAACGGGCACCATGGAAGTACATGCCACTCAACCAATGAAAGAAATGGCCCCGGTGCAGAAAGTTCTACCTGAGTGAAAGGATCGTTCCCATTCTATCTATGATATAGTTTATGATTCAAGAAAGCATGGTTGGAGTTCTTCTATTGACGAAGGGAAGAGGACGGTCTGACTTTTCAGAGATACCTGACTTAGTGGACTGGTCATAGCGGAAGGTCAGAGGTGGGAAACAAGGAAACAGAGGAAATGCTTACTGGGACATAGCCTTCGGTACGAGTTGAAGGGAAGAGGATTGCTTGTGTTATGAATGGGCTATCGAACTTGTTTTAACATATTATCATATAGAAAGAGGATTGAGAAATTGAGTTTTTAGACAGAATGAATCAACTCACTCATTTTTCCTTGGAATTCATCATCATGAATTGATATCTATGTTCGGAAAAGGGAAGATAGCCAGCCCAGCCCTGTTGAGAAATGCAAGGCTGACAGATGTCCCACTGTGCCATGACACAACGGATAGCGGACGGAAGCAAGGAAGGAGGAAGTACACCCCACCGACCGCATGCCGAAAATGAATTTCTCCTTTGAATTACTCATTGAATGGAATTTCGCACCGGAAACTTTTCTAGGAGAAGTTCGAATCCGTTCCGTTCGGATATTGATCGGTCTTGGTTTGACATGGTTTACGCGTTACTGGTTTCCGGAAGAGTCAATTTCTCCATTAGCTAAACCCTTTCTTACCCTACCTTTGGACTCGTATTTTGTTCGTACACAATCAACGGAGGCCCCCCCGACATATGTTGCAACGTCTTCAATAGCATGCTCTTACTTCGTCTTTCCCTTAATAAGTCATCAAATTTGGTGCTTTTCGATCCCCAGTTGCTATGGGGAACAAAGGCAGAAATACAATAGATTCCTCCATTTAAGTGGTTCTCGCTTCTCCTTGTTCCTGTTCCTAACTCCTCCCCGGGTAGTTCCCAATGTTTGGCACTTTCCATACTTCGTGGGTGCAACATCAACAAATTCGCTCATGATCAAGTTACAACCTAAGATCTATGACTATATTATGTTAACTGTTCGTATTTTGTTCATTCCATCGGTATGCTCCCAGGTACCTGTAATTGTGATCTGTTTGCCAGAACCAAGGGGTCTTTCTGTGGAAACCTTCACGAGCAATCGTCGTTTTTTGATGGTTTTTCCGCTTATCACAGCAGCTCTTTCCACACCTCCGGATATCTGGTGCCAAATCGTCGCCCCTTTCCTTATATATTCGATAATCGAGTTTGCTATCTTTGTGGCATTGATTGTACAAGTTCGTGAAGAGGGCTGGACGAGTAGAATGAGGGAAAGCGGCTCGATCGAGAAAAAAGAGGAGTAGACTAGCCCCCCTAGAACTGAAAAAAGTCACTATCAATGAATTCCCGAGCAATTCTAAACCAACATATGCGATTCATTCCCGTAATGATTATAACAAACAGCAGACTCCTTGCCTCGGGATGAGTGATACATCCGGCGAGCGCCGGTGAAGAACGCAAGCAAAGCTGGAGCTCGGGCATTGAACTATTCCATCAAGCAAGAGAAAGGAGGCAAACAGGGTTGAAGGCCTGGGGAGCGAACCGAAAGCTCAGCTTTGCGGGCTCTTCCTTTATTTAGTATAGGCAAGTCAGTACCCTCAAGTAAACTCCCTCTCCCCATACCGATCGAGTACTAAAGCTCTATCCTATTTCTGTTTGATCAAAGCGAAATAGTGGCTTGGCTGTCCGACGCTTGATTCTCCAGGTTCGGTTTATCCACGCTTTGTTTTTAGATATTGGTGCTCAATGCTTGTGACCGCCACTCTTCATAAATAGCTTTTGCTCGGGTTGACTGTGTACCCATAGGCTTGTTTATTAGGCTCATACAGACAAACTGGGCATCTCGCCGACCTACAACCATACCAAGAAGATCCCTTGATTCTGCTTCCGTCTATCATTCTTCTGTAAGGAAGTCCAAAATCGGGTTGGTTAAGCAATTGGTAGCCCCCGGATGAACGGTAGAATCCATCCATAGAAGAATAGAAAACAGTACTCATCAGGGCTAAAAAAAGAAAGACTAGCAGAAAGAATATCGAACCCCCGGATTCCTAAAAAAAAAAAGAGACCTCGAGTCAGCGCATAAAGAATGGAATGGTACATTACCACCATTAGTTATAGATCCATACCATTCACTGAAGCACAGGCCCGAGATCGAGCGCCAGGGTCAAAGCCTTGATGACCGGTAAAGAAAGGGGTCGGCATAAGATTCTATAAGACTCGCTTGGTCCATCAAAGATAGAAAAAGAGAGAATTAGGCAGAACCACCTATCAGCATTCTGACTTAAGAAGACAAAAAGTTCGTACCAAGATGAGGCATCTTTAGATGGAGAAAGAGAAAGTCTGGCAATGACCAGGCTTATACATCTATCAGTCGTGAGCTCAAGGCAAGACAAGAACAATTCCGCAAAGCCTTCGTCCAATCCGCAAAGAAGTCAAGAAGAGCCTGATTTGAAGTAGGGGCAAAGGGGAGCTTGGTTGTTTAGGATAAGCATGACGTTGACTCATTTTATAGAAATGCCACATTTCGAACCCCGCCTGTTTAAAATAGATACAAACAAGCTACCTACATGTCAGTCAGGTCTGAAAAAGCGACATATATATATCAACTTGCTTGTTACACATAACAGTGAATATCTGTTTCATTCATCTCTGGGTTTCTAGGAACGAGATCCCTTCTTTCATTTTGATGAAATGCACTAAGTTGTTCTTTCATGGGCGCATACCAAGGAGGGACTCTTTAAAGCAGAACGGTTCAGAAAAAGAAGAGTGAGCAAAATGAATAAAACCATAGTGCAGATCCCTTGAACTTCGAGGATTGATGGTCCCAATTCAGTCTCTTCTCTCTGGTGGCTGCAACAGCAGCAACTAAAGTTGTTTAACCATGGGCCTCTTCTTCTTTAATACGATAGTAGTCAACTACTGCTACTTCAAAAACTTGAGGAAAAAGTCTGACATCTCGTCCAACTCCTATAAAGCCAACCCCCGAGGAAGAAAGGTAAGTTAAAAGCACTAATGGAACATGAAAACACCTTTTTTGCTTCGCCCATCTCTATATGCCACGGCGAATCGATCGGTTGAATCCGCTGCAAGCCCATCTTCCAAACCCCCACATAGTAGGAAACTAAAGGAGCTACTAAGCGAGGAAGCCCGATTTCTAGAGGACTAGAGAGGAAGGACTAACTCGGAGATAAATCATTCAATAGCGGATAAGAATCGGGTTCATAGAATGGTGAAAGCGCCCACCAACCTAGAAAGGCAAAATGGGTCAAAAAGTAGGTTCGATTCCTGCCGGATGCACTGCCTCTTAAAGACAGAAACAGAGGAGGGAAAGAAGGTAGTATAAAAAAAAGACTGTGAAAGCTTTCAATTCAAGGTAAACAAAGAAGAGGGGGTCGACTGACTGAAGTCCATGAGTTGGATACCCCAACTAGTAAAAGGAAAAGGTAAGTACAATTGAAATAGAATTTCATTTCATTAATAAATATCTCTCCGGACCTCTATTTACATAGCGAAGAAAGAAAAAGGCTCTTGCTCGAGTTTACGCCCAAAGCTCAAGGGGAGGTCCTAAGAGTTAAGACAAATTCATTTCTACAAGTCTCGTCCTAGATATGAAAGGTTTAGCCACACATTCACAGAGCATCTAATCCATCTTTTCCCATGCCAAGGAAAAACCAAAACCAAATCACCTCTTAGTGTTGCTTAGTGCTCAGGTGCATCCTACTGGGTAGTCCTAAACTTCAGTAGTTCTATGGCCACTACATGATGGAATTTAGGCTATAGTAAGACAAGTTAAGGTTCCCACAGCAATGAGGGCTTTAAAATCTACCTCCCAGCCCTTCATCTCTAGGACGTCGGACTGGTCAAGCGGTACTATGCACCCCCACGGTATACCCTCCTAAGAGGAGTACTTGACAGCAGGTGGTGGGTTTTTGGGGATAGTATGACTCGGCCCCCTGGACCATGCCAACCAAGACTTCCCACCGGGTTTTCCTATTTGGGGACAATTCCAGATATGCAAGATGCATATGCATGCAATGCTTAGGTGTAGTGAGGTGGTGTGTGCTTATTGAAAATAGGTTAACCCTTAGCAAACTACATTTTTCACAAAGGAAAGAAATGGGAATGTTGGTGAATTTTCAAGTCAAGCCATTTACCTTTGATTTAAGGCTTTTATTCCCCTGTGGAGTCGCCTGCTGTACGCCCGCATTTTGGCACCGCTTGCCACATCATCATTACTTTGGCCACCTAAGCAACCAAGTAGAAGAAAAAGGGGTTTAGAGTCGCCACCTAAAAAATCACTGAAAATGATGATAAAATAAATAGATAGATATATCTATCTATTTATATAGTGGCTATCTTCCTTCAAGTGAGAGAGAGGATCGAGAAACCATCGCCCAAAGGTGCTTTCACGAAAGCCGGTCTCCGGGGGTAAAGAACCTTTCTTCACTCTTCCAGCCTTCCAAACCATCCACTGGATTTTCATGTTCGTAAGGGAGGTGTGTGTTGTATATAAATAAAGGACTTTCGATTTAGCGTTGTCATTTTTACGAGGTTTTAGATAATCCAATTTTCTGTGAGATTACTTTCATTTTGACTGAATCACTTGAATCAGTTAAAGGAGACGAGGCTTCTGGCCCAAGCCAGAGGGGCTGGAGAGGAGAGTTTTGACTGCGGGAGAGGTAGGTCCAGGTAACGGGGAGAATCCGCTAGGCTGAGGTTCAAAAAAATCTTCCAAAACTTTTTCTTTCCTCCCGAGAACACACGAAACAAAGATATGAACTAGGTAAATAGAAATGGAAAAGAGATGCTATTTGTGTAGACAGAAGGGAAGAAAATGTAACCTTGCTCACGAAAGCCTTGCAACAACTATGCGGCTATAAGGGCATACATAAGCTTTCTCACCTCTGTGTGTGAATTGGGAATTTCACTTGTCAGGACTCAAGCTACTGCGGTTACCGGGGAGGAAAATAGACTTTAAAAAGGGCGGAAATCGCTATGTACTTACTTCTTCTTGCCGAATGGACAGTAGGAAACCACTGCTATCTTATGTAGTACTTCCTGCCGAAAGGACGGAATCACCTATTGTAACTACTGATTTACGAATTGACGAATGTATGAAAACAACAAAATAACCTGGTTATTCAAAACCAATGGCTTTTATACTTAGGACTAATTAGGCGAGTAAGTTCATAGCCTAGTGGGAAACGCTAAACTAAGGAGTATTCGTCAGTTTTCAGTTAGAAAGTTCAAAGACTTCCCCTCCCAAGTCAAGTCCTACTGCCTCTATGGATCGTACTGTTGTGATTCTACCCGCCGCCACTCCCCTCGGTCGATATTTGATAGTTTTTTTTTAAGTTAAGATCAGAGCGTAATCCTCCATTCGGGAAGACCCTTTTCGCAAACCTATCCCCCCTCCTCTAGTCTGCATTCAAAAAGCAAATAATATCAAGTTTTCTCTTTTTCCTAAGAGTTTAAGCCCTTTGTTTTGGGTCGCTGTCCAGGCCTAACCATTCCATGATAGAATTTTCATTTTGCCCCTCTTCCACTTTTTTCTTTTATCTGGTCACCCCTGCTCCAAATCCTGTAGCGCCGGTCCCTACAGACCAGAAACCCGTTTCATTTTCTTTGCCAGGTGGCTAACATTCTTAATATTCAAGTCTTGTTTGTTATGGGAGTCAGGGTCGTCAACCAATTAGAAAAAAAGGGGGATTGCTTCGACAAGACAGAGTCGTGTTAAGCTATCCGCGATTTCGAGGAGGACCCAGAAGAGGTTGAAGTGAAACAAACTAAAGAATCTGCGGAAGCTAAAGATGCCGAATGCCTAATGAATTGACGGCGTGGAAAAGTCATTGAAGACAGGCAAGCACCTAAAGAAAAGGAAAAGAGAAAAGAGAGGCACCAGGCCAACCCTTTTCATGTAGCGCAAAAGGACATCTTGTTAACAAACAGAGAATGTGGCTTGAACTAACAATTCCCGCTTGGAATGCGCTTTGCCGGCAGCATCCGTGAAAAATTGATCCATATATGGTTTGTGTCGCGTATTTGACTGAAGCAGCAAGTCTTTCCAGTAATCTGGTACAGCTTTTTTCTATTTTCTTTTGTCTATCGAAACAGCCTAGGATTTTTTTTATCCTTGTGGTGACAGTTTTTGCTTCATTTCCTTCGATTTCTTCTTTCGATATGAGCGAGCTTACCCAAAACCTATACTTTAATGATCTAGTAGCCCTATTCACATATGCCTATTTCTCTAAACCTAGTCCTATTACTGGCATATCTCTCCCGGTGCTCGCTTATCCCTATTCCGTGCATACCTGTCTCTGCCCGTGAAAACTAAAAAACAAATCAACTACGGCTCCCTCAACGTACTCACTTGTTGACCTATCCAGCTTATCCAACTACTTGACCTAACCTAAACCATATGGATATACCGGTACTGCACCGTTACGTAAAAATGAACTCCTTTTTATAGTGGGCCTATGTCTTGTATCCGTTACTTGGTCGTTCAAATCACACAACCCATACCTAACTCCTGTTTAGAAACCTGTGCTTGCCAGCTTATCCTTTTTAGAAATATGCCTATTCCTTTCCCTGAGCAAGGTATATAGAGGTAGTCACTCATTGCCAGAACAACTACTAAATGCCAATGCTAGTGCTAAGCTTCAAGTACTACTCAGAAATCTTATGCATTGGAAATCCTATCTATATAGATAGTGGTTTCGTTATCCTCAAGTCACTCAATAAACTCTTTCCTACTTTCGTTAGACTTCTATCGGGTAGCTGCTTACACCTACTTTCCTATTATCTATTGCTGCTACTCCCTATGTTTCCTATTTTTGCGGCTACCTCCCTAGTGAGTGAGTCCTCCCACCCAAGCTAGAAACCTATACCCAAGTTAACTCCTTTCTACTATTTGTTTTCGTTCTTATACTGATTGCAGTTTTTCACTGTCAAAACTCCTATTCATGCTTAGCGCCCTGGGTATCCTTTGAAACTAGGCCGGCTGGCTATCAATAGTTGGATATGAAGTAAGTGAAGAGCGAAGAAAGAAAAAAGGGTTTCTAATATTTCAGTGAATAAGCCTGAAAGAAATTGCACTTGTTGAGATAAGTCAAGCTGTTCCTAACCATAGTATTTTAGATCTCAGTCGGTCCACTCAAGCTTACCAGATTGTTTGTAAGGTCTCGCGCATCGTTGATACTTGGATGTTAGTGGTTCAAAGATAAGAACTATTCGAAATTAATTCAAAAGGAATGAGTTTTTTTGAGTGACGTCTGTGACCTCGGGAAAGTCATCTGCTTCTCGACACGAAAGCAGGGCAATGCTCCATTTTTGATAATTCGTCCTACCCTTAGCTTTGCTACTTGACTCGGAACAACGGTTCGGAGTTCGCCGGAATACGACGACATGCTGAGTTCTCAACGACTAGCATGAATTGAAGGACGCTGATTGCCGTTGTACCTATTGATAAAGGATTGGACAACTCGACACGGACTACGCAACGGGCTTCAAGGAATTGAAGAATCAACTAGTCACTACGCTGCATACTCGTACCAGGGAATGTTGCAGACCGACGGGCACTTCGTTGCTGGGCTGGAATAGAAACTGACGTATGGAGGACTTGTGAGATCTTTCACTCTTCGACAACGAAAGCCTTGAGGACGTCAGCGATGTGTTATAGGGACGTCTCGCGATCTTGCTTCTAGAGTACGTACGGGAACATCCAATCGAGTGCCTAACCTTGGGTGCTCCGATCTTGTTCGTGAGGAAGAAAGACTGCCTTCTTCGTTCAATGAATCTGCATACCACCAAGGGCTATTTGAAAAAATAAGTCTGAATCCGTGTCTTCTCTGCCATTTTCTTTCCTTCACCACTAGCACTAGCCCCGCCAGCCACTAGAGTATAGCTACTTTCGCTACCTTGACTCTTCTTGTTATTATCCAGACCCATCAAGTCATTCAAAAGCAAAGAAAGAAAGATGAATAAGCAAAGCGAAGGCCAAGCCTGATCTCCCTTTCCCTTGATATGGTGGACTCCTAAAA
>JAYESD010000345.1:0-46989 GCA_036927565.1 Tuctoria greenei
GCATTAAAAGGGCCGATGGAGGTGATGTTGAGCTTCAGGACTTGAAAGAGATGTTGGTGAGTCTAGTTTCTATCCTTCAACCTAGTGACCTGCCTAGAACTCCGTTCCAGCCCCTCATGCTCTGGCCTCCTGACATTTCTTTCCCTAAGCACCAGCTACCCCAACAGACTAGCGTTGGCAGAGAGAAGAGGGGTCCAAGACCCAGTTTTGCCTCCATGAGGCTCCACCAGTGCTTGACCATAGTTCCTTGTTTTTTTTTTTTGGTTTGATTTTTACAAGTTATGAGTCTTGACTATTGTGATAATACTCCTTGGTGTAGCACATAGTTGATAACACTAAAACCGTACCTGGTGCAATGTTCATTAGTCATCTAGTCGACCCTAGTCGCCTAAGGGCCTGACTAGGGCGACTAGATCGATTAGTCGTCGATAAGAGCGATTAGTCGATCCTAGTCGACCCCCTAGTCATCCCTAGTCGTCCTGGATATTTTGGACGACATATCTAGTCGACACTATATATATGTCAACATATATATATACATACTACATACACAAATATCAATTTTGCATAACATACTTCAACTAACAATTTGCAGCACAATGTACATTTGCAATACAAGCATGACAACCTTGAACAACTTAGAAAAGTAACATAACCCAGTAGACCAGGATCAACTATCAAGCATAACATATTATTAGTATTCAGTAATGAACAATGACAGACAGCAGGGTGCAGGGCAGTATGAACCTTGGCATGTACAGCAAAACATGGATCATATATGCAGGTGCATCAAGTGTACAAATCTGAACAAGTATATGCAGGTGCATCAAGTGTACAAATCATGATTGAAGCATCAGTGCATCAAGTGTACAAGTCTGAACAAGCATATGCAGGTTCATATATGCAGATTTCAACTTTTCAAGTGTACAGCAAACCATAAGAGGAACCATCAGAGCAAACCATCGGAGGAACTCAAGTGTACAACAAACAAGAAACAGGGGAGGGAGGGTTGAAACTTACCATCCTCCGATGAAGAGAGGCGCACGGGAAGAGGAGGAAAGGCGCCAGTGAGGAGGGGGATGAGCGCCGATGAGGGGATCTCCGCTTCTCCGGGCGGCGGCGGCTTGCTCCAGCGGCCCCGTAGTCGGAGGGGACGCGGGCAACGACTCCAGAGTTGGGGAAGGACGCGCGCGCTGATAGGAGTCGGGGAGACGGGGAGGGGACACGGGGATACAGGGTATAGTAACCCTAATGGGCCACTGTAAAGGCCCAACTCTATTTTCCCTCCCAGACCTGATCGTCCAGACTAGCCTGGTCGCTAATCGACCGATTAGTCGCTCTAATTGGACGACTAATCGGACAACTAATATTTTGATCGCTCTAATTGGGTCGTTCATCCTAATCGTGTTGCGGTTACCGATAAGCCTGACTAATCGCGACTAATCGGATGACTAATGAACAATGACCTGGTGTGCCTTAACATGTAGCATTTCACCGTAAATAAGCTGTATAAGGATGTGAAACATAATCAATGAATATTGGCCAACTAATGGAAAATTGAAAAATAAAATCAATAAACGCTCTCCACTAGTCACTTGCCTTTTCACGCCCCTCCCAGCACCACATTTTTTTGTTCTGTTTCTGATTTGCTCGGGCCCAAGTATTGTGCAATATGTGGTTGCATCTATAAGTAGCATACATGTGGTTGCATCTATAACTCTAGAAACACTTATAATGCCCAAGCTCAATCCAACGCATAACAGAACACTCATAATTCATGATTGGATGTTAATGTAATATAGATGCTCAATTGGTGGTCCCGTGCCCTTACCTTGATGCCACCATGCCTTGACTCAAGTACACCAATGACGTACAACCAAGGTAGCATTTGGAGGGTAAATATGCTTATGGAGTTGATAGTAAACGAATGCAAAGGTCCTTTTCTGGGAGGGTTGAGTTTTTTTATTTAAGTACCATTTTCCTAATTGAGAACTCTTTTAATGGGTCCTTTCAGGGAAATTTCAGCTCACAAGATAATTTGCGCAAACTCCAAAAGGCAATGGAGCAAACTTCAATACTCAAGAAGGAAGCTTCTGATGAGCGGTTGCAGCGCATTGAATATGAACGAATGGTAAATCTGTAACATGATTTCCTGAATTCTTGTCATCTATTTTCTAGTAGTCAAAAGTCAAATTATTTAAAATAGAGCCTTATTGGTGAAATATAATTATCCACTATTTTTTCCAGTAGCATAATCATGTAGAGTACAGAGCATTCTCCTATGCTGATTCTTGCTCCATGAATTGGGCGAAGCTTGCAACAGGCCATAAATCTGTATTTATTGCTGATTGCAACAGCCATGGTAGTCATATGATACGCAGAGGCAGCAAGTTCATTCCATATTCTAAGAAATGGCTGTCATATGAAAAGCCTTTTCATTTTCGGGAATGATTTATTTAAAAATAACCATGACGTTAGCAGGTTATTCTTACCAAAATTTGCAGACTGCTGATATTTCAAGCATCAACAATAATCCTATATCATCTACCTCACTGCTATTAATGAGAATGACAGTTTTTTTATTTCTGCAGACTAGAACAGTGAAGGAATATCTTTCAGGGGTACAACAAGAGTTGGAACAACTTAAAGTACAACATAATGAGGTCAATACAAAACTTTCTGAGGCTAAAGAGCATAATGTGAATCTACAAACTCAGCTCTCTGTATCCAGAGGACAGTATGAGTGGCTTCTATCAGAGCATGACCGCTTGCTGCGTGAAAGGAATCATGCTGTACGTGAAGTTGAAGAGTTACGTCAGAAAAGAGGCCAGATGCTTTCGGTTTTGGTTACATCAATGCACAGTGAGTTTTCATCATCTGAGCTGGAGCGTGCAACTGAAAATTTCAGTAATTCACTGAAGATTGGAGAAGGTGGGTTTGGATGTGTCTTCAGAGGTATCCTCCGAAACATGACAGTTGCAATAAAGGTGTTGAAACCTGATAGTTTACAGGGACAATCACAGTTTGAGCAAGAGGTAATTCACACAACTCATTCTGAATTATAACTTGGCTTTGCAATAGTGGAAAGGGGGGGTTGTCACTTTCTTGAGCTTCTTTCCAGTTCATAAATAGAACTACAGTAAAAACACATTTTGAAATGACTGGTCAACAATGAACTATGAGTGTTTGGTTTTGGGTTTTGTTGCAGGTTTCTATCCTGAGCAGAGTGAGGCATCCTCACCTTGTAACTCTATTAGGAGCATGCTCAGAGTCATCCACGCTTGTGTATGAGTTCTTACCAAATGGAAGCCTGGAAGATTTTCTTGTTTGTGCAGACAAGAGGCGAACTCTGCTGTGGCAAATCCGCATCCGGATTATTGCTGAGATATGTTCAGCCCTGATCTTTCTGCACAAAAATAAACCTCATCCAGTTGTTCATGGAGATCTAAAGCCTGCCAACATCCTTCTTGATGTCAACTTAGTTAGCAAGCTTAGTGACTTTGGTATTTCTCGCCTCCTAATCCAGTCCAGCACCAATAACACTACCTTGTATCGCACCATGCATCCACAAGGAACCCCTCTATACATGGACCCAGAATTTCTTTCCACAGGAGAGCTGACACCTCACTCTGATGTTTATTCTTTCGGGATCGTAGTCTTACGCCTTTTGACAGGAAAGCCCCCTGTTGGTATAAAGAAGATTGTGGAAGATGCGCTGGACAAAGGTGACCTGAACTCGATAGTTGATGCCTCAGCTGGCGAATGGCCGGATGTGCACGTCCAGCAGTTAGCACACCTTGCTCTGAGTTGCATGGAACTGAGCCGGAGGTGCCGTCCGGATCTTTCAGGCGACGTGTGGAGACTGGTTGAGGCGATGAGAGATGCTGCAACGTCATTGTCAGCCTCATCTTCTAGATCAGCGCCACGTGAAATCTGCACCCCGTCATATTTCATCTGCCCTATATCTCAGGTGAACAAAAAGCAGAATCTCTTGCACGTCATTTCTAATTTCCCCAGTTTGTGAACATACGAAAGCTCGCGTGGAACTTCTTCCTCTGATGCCTAACAATTACTTCTGTGGCTGTGGACCAAAAAAATTTTCAGGATGTCATGAGTGATCCACATGTGGCCGCTGACGGATTCACCTACGAAGCTGAGACCATCAGGAGCTGGTTGGATGGTGGCCACGACACATCTCCCATGACCAACTTGCCGCTCGAGCACGTTGAGCTGATTCCCAATCGTGCACTTCGCTCTGCCATTCAGGAATGGCAGCAGCAGCAGCAGAACATGGCACTGTAGTGCCGAATTGCAGCTTACTCCCACAAACATCAGTACGGTTCCTTCTAGCAGAGTCTTTGGTCCTGAACTCTTACAGGAAGGCCGGCCGAATGGCGCTTCCCATCTACGATTTCGCTCGCCCGCAACAGTGCCCTGTAACAGTGTTATTCCCTCTGTTTTTAAATTGTTGAGAATTCTACTCCCTCTGTTTCAATTTAGTTGTCGTTAGGACAACCTTCATTAGTTCATTTCTATTTATTTTGATTGTCTAAAACGACAATTATTTCAAAACGGGGGTAGTAGTTTAAAATTAACTTGAGTTGTCACGTAGTGACGTAGCTAGTGTTTGGTGACTCAGGATAGTGATACTAATACCTATCAAAGGAAGGTATGTCCTGTTTGATTAAGCTGTCCATTTCGGGCTTTGGTGAACTGTTGTCAAATGTGACCAAACTTGCAGCTGCATCCGCGTCTGCTGTGAATTGCTGCTGTCTGGAGCCAAAAGTACTTGCGCAAGAGCATCTTGTATGAAGTGTTTAAATGCAAAGTTGCAAAGAACGCCACACTTTTTATCAAGTCCTGTTGAGCATCGAAGCCCCTAGCTTTGCCCAATCGTTGTCAGTAATCCCGCTTTTCTGAAGAAGAAAAAACGCTTGTCAGTTTTATTCACGTCATGCGTGCACGACGCAACAGAACAGATCTGGTTTGGAGCGCGTAGATGCCAGGGTTTAAACCTGGGTAAGGTTTGTTTACCTGTTCCTGTTCTGTTGGCCAAAGTGGTTACAAGATGTGTTACTCCAATTTAGGTCTCTCGTAGCGACATTGACGGAGCCTCATCGTCATCGTCGTTTCGTGACCATAATGTCACTACCACACGAGTCATGCCGGGGCAGCTGCTACGACCACCGGCAGCAGCTAGGAGGGTGATATGGAGTCGCCGCGGATGGGAGGGTTAACGGCGGGCGTGCTGGCAGCAGCAGCAGGAGTAACGTGCAGGAGCAGACGAGTTCGTCGAGCCCAGCGCCGCGGGGGTGCGCGCGCGGGGCCGGAGCATGACTGAACCAGGACGACGAGGCGCCAGTGCGCGCGTCACGTTCGTGCCCCGTGGCGGACGAGACAGCGGTCGACACGTGCCCCCGCACCAGGCCCGATCCCGACCCCTTCCTCCTGAGACGCGTCAGCGCGACTCGACTGCTGCCACCACTACTGCAGTCGTCGTCCTCCACCCACCACCCGTGGCCTCGATCGCGCCGAAACGGCTACAGTGCTCAGGCCACGCCGGTCCAGTCCAGGCGCGCGCGCATGACCCTACTACGTACTGTACTACGACAGGCGAGCAAGTGGGCATGCAGGGCACGGCGTCGTCGGCTTTCTAGTTTTCCTAGTAAGTAGTATACCGTGGATTTGTTCATTGCCAGCAGTTTGCAACCAGACGGGTCGGGATCGATGCCTCTAGCTAGCAGGCTATATGAGCCGCGTGATCTCCATCCACCGGTTGAAATGAGCCAGCCAGGCGTGAGAGATTAGCACGTACATAGGCCACTGGATTGAAGTTTCTCGTATTTACAGACAAATGCTCCTCTACGGTTTGCTGGCTGCAGCCACTCTCCTCTGATAGTCTGATGCCTCCGGCCGCGGCCGCCACTCTCTTCGTCGTCCCTCCATGCACACTTCCTCTCCTCCCTGGCCGAAGAGGGCACGACGCGACTGGACGTCGTCGTCGAGGTGGAGCTTCATGCCGGCGGGGTGGCGAGCTCAGGCGCGCACGTGTATCGGGAAGACGAGGAGGGCTCGGGCGATTGGATTTGGATCTACGACGAACCGGCGATGAGGGTACTCCGCTGGAAGAGCCGATCGAAGAGGTGCCTGAGCAAGAGGACGATCGAGGCGCTTGCACTGGTACCAATGAGCGTCGACACGTGCCCCTGCCTATAGTAGCTATGCTCTGCTATCGGCTTTCCTTCACCTTCACGGAGTACTCTACTCGCCTGCTTGTCGTTGTTGCCCTAACCTCGCGGCAACAGCACCGCGTGACGCGCACGAGAGAGACGACGACATGGACGCAGCGACTGCAGTGTGGGGTCATGACGCAGAGGGTCCCGCTCCGATGTACGGACCTCGTGGCGAAGGACCAATCACGTCGCCGCCAGGCACGGGCCCCGCCCGGGAGCCGAGCTAGCTGTTTAAATGAACCGGCCAGGGAAACGGCAATAGTGTGAGACGGTGATGCGACGGGAGAAAGAGAGAGAACGGGCAAAACCTCCCACCGCACCGCTGTCTCTCGCTCCCCCTCCCTTTGAACACAAGCGAGATAGACGACAGGTAGACAGAGACTTGATAGAGAGAGAAGAGACCAGACTTTTAGAGAGATAGAGATCAACGTCTTGAGAGAGAGAGACGATAAAAGGAAAAAAGAGCAATTGCCTTGCCGTACGTGCGTAGCATTGCATATGAGCTACTCGTTTCTCGTACTAAAATACTCCCTCCTTTCTCGAAAGTTTGTCGCTTTCTAGTTCAAAATTGAACTAGTAAGCGACAAACTTTCGAGAAAGGAGGGAGTATAGTTTTCCGGAAGAAAAAAAACTCGTACTAAAATATAAGAGATACTAATATTTAAAAACAAATAGTACAGTTAAAATATTACTGTACCTCTCTGATCATTTATCTCTACCCACTGTCACGCCCGGTCATCGTAAAGATGAACAGACGCTAACCACATGTACGCCAGGATCAGTTGAATCGTACATGCGTTGACGAAAGTGAAATACCATTACATTGCCATGTTCGAAATACATAAATAGTCTTACATAACGACCCGAAGGTCTACAAATACACACCACAAATATTTACAACACTAAACAGTTCAATACTACAGAGAGCTAGATAGGGTAAGCGGGCTTCGTCTCCACAGGCAGCCGTTGCGCGTGAGGTCGCCAGCCTAGACCAAGTCCTCCGGGTTGACGTAGAAGTCCTCCGGTGCAGCTTCTTCTTCTTCATACTCTAAAGGAGAATTAAACGCTTGAGTACATAGAGTACTCAGCAAGTGCGGGAAGAGAATGACATGATTGGCTAGAGCAAGGAAAGGCCAAATATGGCTTAGCACTATGCTTAGAACCTATCCTTAGCTTTCAATTATCAATATTATAATTCAATAAATAATCAACACATGATTAATGATAATGAAAGTACTTGCATCATAATGAACCATCATTTCCCAACCATAGTCTAATTATGAACTGGCCCCAAGCCGCTCTTGTCCGTGAGCACGGCTGTCATGACAGTTTTACCAAATCTCTGCAGAGAGTGTACCCTTTCCCCACAAGCAGTGATTTCATCCCCTGTTGCCAGGTGGACTAAGTGAACCTCCCTGATTGCCCGTGGTAGCTAACCACATTACACACTTCCTTTGGTGTGAGGCCAGGAGATCACAACATGGTCTTTACAAAGGTACTCCCGACTAGTGCTAGCCCTCTAAGGTTTCCACCACTGAGGATTCTCGGAGTAACCCTCCGCCCCAGAGCCCCCTCTTGAGCCTTGCGGTTCCAAGAGCGGATCACCCGACTCATTCCCCGCACCATCCAACCACTAGCAGTTCATCGGGAGAAACCTAATTAATTGACCAAGCTGCCCCATCTCAGTCTCGTGGTGGTACTATAAAGCTTAGTGGCTTCCTCCATAAACCGGTCCTTAGAATCCGGTGGTAACAAACCCCAATCCCGGGTCTCGTGCAAAAAGCACCATACCAAAACTAACCAACCACCAGATTCCTATCCACTAACATTATGTATGTTCATCACCAAATTAAAGTAACCATAAGGTTAAGCATAGAACATTTGTATGAATTCCCAATCCCAACATCTAAGCATGGCTAAGCATAAATAAAGCCTATCTACTTCCCAACCCACTTCAGGTAACAAGGAATGGTAAGGAACAGGGCATGTAAACATGTAGTAGGACATCAATTTAATTAGCATGCAACTAGCTAATTCCCTAAAATAGGTACAAGATGGTCAAGGGCACTTGCCTTCGTTGAAGACTTGGGAGTTGACGAAGTCTTGGTCTTGGAAGTTTAGATTAGGGTCGTAGAACGACTCTAGATATATGCCCAAGCAATGGCAAGAATAGAATAAAGCTAAATAAGTAAAGGCACGCAAAACAATGCATACACACATACACATAGTCACAAAATTCTACACTAATGCGTCCCTACGAGGTATTTATCATTTATCATGGTCAAAGTTTGCATTTTATATTTTTCCAAGAATTTTGGGATTTTATTATAGCCTAAAACCAATTTTATTGAATTTTCTATAGCAAAAATGTATTTTAAAACCTTTATAATAATTAATCCAGGGACCAAATATACTTTATCTGAACTCTACAATTAATTCACAGCATAAAATAATTTATAAACATTTTTCATAGCATTCCTACACTTATTCATCATTTTTATCTAATTTCTATACCTTAAATACAATTAAAAACTCTATTCAGCAATTAAATAAAAGTCCAGGGGCTAGATCCGAATTGCAGAAGAGTCCAGGGGGTAGCAACTAAGTCTCCAGGGGCCTGGGTGTAAAGTTGGCGGCGGGAAATGGGTTTTGAATGCTGGCCGTCGGATCCGAGATGAATGGCTGGGATTTAATTATACCGAACCGGTATAATGTTCTAATCGCAGCCGTCGGTTGCGAGGGGACGGCCCAGAGCGAGCCACGTCGCTCCGGCGACGCTGTCCCCTGCGCGCGCGGCGGCGCAGCGCATCCGCGGCGGCGATCTCGCCGGAGATCGCCCAAACGGCGATGCCGACGTCCAAACTACGCGCTACAAGCATGAATCGAGAGAGGGGAGGTAGGGGAACTCACCTACGGGCTTGATTGGACTCGGGGATGAGCAGAGGGTGTCGGCGACGGTCGGAGGCGGGTGAGCTCGTCGGTGACCGGCGAAGTCGATGATGCAGCCTCAATTCCGACCGAGGAAGGAGTCCGGCAGCCTGAGGGCGACGTCACACACGATATGGACCGATTAGACAGTGCGTGCGACGGCTAGATAAGTGGTGCTTCGAGGAACGGCGGCGAACACTCACCGGCGATCGATGAACTTGACGGTGCGAAGGTGATCTCCCCGAGCGAGTACGTCTAGCGCGTGTCTGGCGGAATGGCGATCGCGTTAGGCAAGGATCGGCGACGGGATTGCTTTGGAAACAGCGGGAACGTCGACGACTTACCGGAAGCAGTGGCGGCTAGGGTTTGGGAGCTCGGAAGAGGAGGGAAATTGGGGGAGCGGGTGGTTTATAGGCGCAGCGAGGTCGACGGTTGTGTAGCGCACTCGGGGGTTCGACGATCGGCGCGGTTCCGAGGTGGGGGAAGATCGTGGGCGCGGCGCAGAACGTGGGCGCGGGGGTGGCGACAGTTGCGTTCGCGGCGCGGGAAGAGAAGGAGGGAGGTGGGAGAGAGCGCCGACAGATGGGCCCCGCCCGGCAGAGAGAGGGAGAGAGGGGGTGGGCAGGCTGGGCCGCAGGGAGAGAGAGAAGGGGAATGGGCCAGAGGGGAAGAATCGGCCCAAAAGGGGATTTTTATCTTTTTCTTTTTCTTTTTCAATTCTTTTCTTTTGATTTGAATTCAAATTCAAATTTGAACGTTTGCTACACGTTTGAATTGCTAAAATTCACCCAAAAATGCATACACTCATGATCAAGGGTTTGAGCACTTCTTGTTCAAAAATTTATGGGTGTTACAACTCTACCCCCCTTAAAAGGAATCTCGCCCTCGAGATTCGGACGTTCTAAGAGAATAGGTGAGGGAAGTCCGCCTTGAGAGCTTCTTCTCTTTCCCATGTTGCTTCTGCCTCAGAGTGATGCTTCCATTGCACTTTACACATGCGAATGACTTTGTTCCTCGTGACTTTTTCTAGTGTCTCAAGTATTTTGACAGGCTGCTCTACATAAGACAAGTCCTCCTGTACATCCACTGCTTCCATGGGCAATTGCTCTTCAGGCACCCTTAGACACTTCTTAAGTTGCGACACATGGAACACATTGTGCACATCTGCCAGGTGTGGCGGAAGCTCAAGCTGGTAAGCCACTTCACCACGTCGTTCCAGTATCTTGAACGGACCAATGTAACGGGGTGACAACTTGCCTCTTACTTTGAATCTTCTCAATCCTCTCATAGGTGACACCTTCAAGTACACATAGTCACCAACTTCAAATGTGAGATCGCGTCTTCGAGTATCCGCATAACTCTTTTGTCTTGTTTGAGCTGCCTTTAGATTCTTCCGAATTTCTTGTACTTGTCTTTCAGCCTCTTGTAATACGTCAGGCCCAAAGACTTGGCTTTCCCCAGTTTGATTCCAAAACAACGGTGTCCTACATTTTCGCCCATACAATGCTTCAAAAGGAGACATCTTCAAACTGGCTTGATAACTGTTGTTGTAGGAGAATTCGGCATATGGCAGATTCTTGTCCCAACTCTTGCTATTCTTTAAAGCACACGCTCTCAACATATCTTCTAATATCTGGTTGGTGCGTTCTGTCTGGCCATCAGTTTGAGGATGATACGCCGAACTGAAGTTTAGACGGGTATCCATTGATTCATGCAACTTCTGCCAGAATCTTGAGGTGAATTGAGTGCCTCTGTCTGAGATGATCTTCTTAGGAACTCCATGTAAGCATACAATCCTGGAGATGTACAGTTCCGCCAACCTGGGGCCATTGTAGGTCTCTTTCACAGGAATAAAATGAGCCACTTTAGTTAGACGGTCCACGATAACCCATATAGAATCATATCCAGACTGTGTTCTTGGTAGTCCCACAATGAAGTCCATACTAATTTCTTCCCACTTCCATTCTGGCACTTTGATTGGTTGCAATAACCCTGCTGGTCTTTGATGTTCCGCCTTAATCAATTGACATGTATCACATATGGCCACATATTCGGCTACATCCCGTTTCATTCCATGCCACCAATATCGATCTTTAAGGTCTTGATACATCTTTGTGCTTCCGGGGTGAATGGAGTATGATGAGTCATGAGCTTCTCTTAATATCAACTCTTTAATCTCCTTGACATCTGGAACACAAATCCTCTTTCCAAGCCATAAGGTTCCTTGTTCATCCTCTCTAAAGTTCGGAGCTTTCCCCTTCTTCATCAACTGTTTGATCTCCTTGACCTTCTCATCATTCTTCTGCCCTTCTCGTATATCACGCTCGAGGGTTGAGTCCACTTCCATAGCAACTGCTTCAGTGCTAGACACTAGACATAGATTTAACCTTGCAAACTCTTCACATAGCTGGGGTTGAAGAGCTTGTACTGACAAGTTATTGCTTTGTCCCTTCCTGCTTAGAGCATCAGCGACCACATTAGCCTTGCCTGGATGGTAGTTGATTCCCACATCAAAATCATTGATTAGTTCCAACCAGCGACGTTGCCTGAGGTTAAGATCCGGCTGTGTAAATATGTACTTCAAGCTCTTGTGATCTGTATATATCTCCGTCCTTTTTCCCATTAAGTAATGTCTCCATATCTTCAAAGCATGAACAACAGCTGCCAATTCTAAGTCATGTGTTGGATAGTTCCTCTCATGTTTCCGAAGCTGTCTTGAAGCGTAGGCCACAACATGTCCTCCTTGCATTAAGACACATCCTAAACCATGACCAGATGCGTCACAATAGACCACAAACTCCTTTTGCATATCGGGCATCACCAATACCGGTGCACTGGTTAACCTCTTCTTCAATTCGGCGAAGCTTACCTCACATTCGGGGGTCCACTTGAAAGCAACTCCTTTCTCAAGCAACTTGGTTAGTGGTCGAGAGATCTTTGAAAATCCCTCGATGAATCGACGGTAATAACCAGCCATACCTAAGAATCTTCTTATATCATGTACACTCTCAGGTGTTTCCCACTTAAGGACATCGGCCACTTTGCCTGGATCCACTGCTATACCTCCTTCAGATATGACATGTCCCAAAAATGATACCTCCTTTAGCCAAAACTCACACTTGCTAAGTTTGGCATACAGTTGATGTTGGCGAAGCTTCTGTAGGGCCATCCTGAGGTGCTCCTCATGCTCTTCTTCCGTCTTGGAGTAGATAAGTATGTCATCGATGAATACCACTACGAACTTGTCCAAGTACTCCATGAAAACCTTGTTCATAAGATACATAAAATACGCCGGAGCATTGGTCAATCCAAATGACATGACTGTATACTCATACAATCCATACCGAGAGACAAATGCTGTCTTGGGAATATCCGACGGTCTAATCTTCAGTTGATGGTAGCCCGAACGAAGATCAATCTTGGAAAACACACATGCTCCTCTTAACTGATCAAATAAATCTTCAATCCTTGGTAGTGGGTATTTATTCTTGATTGTTACCTCGTTTAGAGCACGGTAGTCTACACACAACCTTTGAGTTCCATCCTTCTTAGGTACAAATATAACTGGTGCTCCCCAAGGCGATGAGCTAGGGCGAATATATCCTTTTGCCAATAACTCCTCAATATGATCCTTTAGTTCAGCTAGTTGTTTAGCATCCATTCTATACGGCTTTTTATATATTGGGGCCGTTCCAGGTACTAATTCAATGATAAACTCAATCTCTCGATCAGGGGGCATACCTGGTAAGTCATCTGGGAATACATCCGGAAATTCTTTCACAACCCTGATGTCTTTGGTACTCTCAAGATGGTTGAGTTGCACTACTGCTTCTGGTGTCTGACCTGGCTTGAATTCCACTGTGGTGCCATCCGGGTGTGTTAAACAGACTGTTCTAGTTGCACAATGAATTACTCCTTGATTCTTTGTCAACCAGTCCATTCCCAGAATGATATCTAATCCTTGTGAGTCCAACACTATTAGGTTGGCCCAAAAGACTACCCCCCTTATGTTTATACTCACTTTTCGGCATAGATGCCTTGCCACCATCTCTCCTCCAGGAGAGTTTATCAATAATGGCCCATTCAAGAATGTAACTACCATGTCATGCTTCTTTATGAAATCCTTGGATATGAATGAGTGTGTAGCACCCGAATCAAACAATATGGTGGCGGGGTGGGAGTTGACAGAGAACGTACCGATCACCACATCAGGTGCTTCCTGCGCTTGCTCCAGAGTCACATGGTTGACACGGCCAGTTGGGTTTTGCTGCTTCTTTGGACAACTGCTGGCATAGTGTCCCCATTCTCCGCACTTGTAGCATTGTACTCCTGCAGCATTATTTGGGCCCTTGTTGCCTCCTGACTGGTTTCTTGGGGGTTGGCCGCTTGGACGGTTAGCTGGGGCTGAAGGGCGGGGTGGCTGCATCTGCTGACGTGGGGGTTGCATTGGCTGGCGTGGTGGCTGCTGCTGCTGCTGCTGCTGGCGCATTGGCTGGTTGTAAGGGGTGGGTGGCCTGTAGTTGGAGTTGGGAAACCTCTGTCCCGAGTAGTTCATGGGACGAGTCATGTGAGTTGTAGGTGGAGGGTTGAGACGGGGGCGTACATTGCTGCTAGAGGCATGTGCTGCTAAAGTCAACTTCCTCTTTCTTTCGTCATCTTCCAGTTCCTTCTTAGTCCTTTCCACTTCAAAAGCTTTGTCCACTAACTTCTGGAAGTCGCCGTAGTCGCTGGAAGACATGGCGAACTTCAACTCTTTGTCCAGCCCATTCTTGAAGCGGAATTGTTTCTTGGCGTCGGTATCCACATCTGTTGGGGCATAGCGGGATAGCTGGGTGAAGACATTCAGGTAGGCCCTCACAGTCATGCGGCCTTGCTTTAGCGTCAGGAATTCTTCACGCCTGGCTTGTATTTCTCCTTCAGGTACGAAGTGATTGCGGAAGTTGGTACGGAATTCTTCCCATGTAATATTTTCCGGGTCCCGGTGGGCTTCGGTGAAGGCGGTCCACCAGTCAGCTGCTGGTCCCTGAAGTTGATGAGAGGCTAGTAGCACTTTCTCCCTTCCTTCACAGTGGATGAGCCTCAGCTTGCTATCAATGGTACGGAGCCAATCATCGGCGTCCATGGGTTCGGTAACGGTGGCAAAAGTGGGTGGATGGGTGTTCAGAAAGTCCCTAAGGAAGGACCTAGGTGGAAAAGGTGGTGGTGGCGGAAGGTTGTAGTTTGGTGGTGGTGGGGGTGGGGCTTGTTGCAGGTTGGTGACAATCTGGGTGAGGTTGTTGAGTAGTTGAGTCTGAAGAGCCATCATCTGTTGCATCTGTTGAGAGGCTGGGGCTCCTCGAGCACCCCTTGCATTCCATCCAGGGACACCTCCAAGTCCTTCATCCAGAGGTGGGTTACCACGACCACGGCCTCTACCTCTACCTCGTCCAGCCATCTGTGATAGAGAAGTTCATTGAGGTCTTAGAATAATAGATGAGATGAGAAAGGATATGCTAGGGTAACACGGTCCCAACTATATGCATCAAGGGTAATAGACATAAAGCAAGTTCATTAACCAACTAGTGTGGAGGTGGACAAGATGCCTAAGCATTCCACCACTCACACGACACTAAACAAGACTAAAGACATGGATGTGGACAGGATGCCGAAGCATTCCACAACTCATGTCGCAACCAACACACACAACATAAAGCAAACTACTAGCATGACAACATAAAAGATACAACTCAAGACTAGGGAGGGCGTAGCTACACGCTCCTACAAACTAAGGATAACTGTCCTGAGTCGTCCAGCGGGGAAACGAGTCCACTCCTACTCGTCGGAGTCCTCCTCAACCTCCATCTCCGGGTCTTCTTCTTCTGAGTCTTCTCTTGAGTTCTCGGGGGAGTTCATGCGGCGATCCGGAGAGTTCGGGTCCCAAGGCTCCACGTCTGAAGCGTACTGCGGAGAGTTAGGATCAACTCCAGTGATCCTCGTGTAGCGTCGGCGAAGTCGCTCGTAGCGGTCGACCAGGTCCCTGCTGTCCTGCAGCTCCTGCTGACAACGCTGGAGTCGCGAAGACAACTCCACAACGTCGTCCACCAGCCTCTCGCACTGGGGGTGAGTCAAGCGTCCCTCGACGTCACGTCCAGTGAAGGCGGCTGTGCCACTAGGGCGCTGAGGGGTGTACGCGTGCTCCGTGCACCCAAGAAGGAACCTGTGGGCGTGGCTCCAGTAGGTGGTCGCCTCCCACGTGGCGTCCTCCTCAGCTGCACGCTGGGAGCTCCTCCAGGCCGGAGAGAAGTGCGAGTGCAGCAACTCCGAGTCGTAGTAGACGGCCAGCTGAGAAGTCCACTCCAGCTCACCAGTATAGGGTGCAAAGACCCTAGTGGTGTGGTAGACTAAGCGGACACGGTACTCACGGTACCCCGCAGCTCGAAGAAGAGAACGAAGACGGACGCGCATCCTTGAAGCAGCACTCCCGTTGGAGAGCAGCGTCGTCTCCCTCCGGGGTGTGTAAGGTGCGGAGCGACTGGCTAGGGCGTGCTGAGGGACACGACCTCCAGTCGACTTACGGGCCGTCTGCTTGGTCCGCGCCATCTACAAACATTTGAAAAGAAGAGAGTGAGATTAATAATTAATAAATCAAGTTAGAATAAAAACAATAAGCAAAGTAAGGTAAGAAGCACAAGGGTTGAGATGGAGAGCACAAAGTTTTGGAAATACTATTTCATATGAAAATAGTATAGTCCTTAATTTTCGGCCATTTCTAACTAGGCTTGCGTCCTACGGGCAACACGGCTCTGATACCACTTTGTCACGCCCGGTCATCGTAAAGATGAACAGACGCTAACCACATGTACGCCAGGATCAGTTGAATCGTACATGCGTTGACAAAAGTGAAATACCATTACATTGCCATGTTCGAAATACATAAATAGTCTTACATAACGACCCGAAGGTCTACAAATACACACCACAAATATTTACAACACTAAACAGTTCAATACTACAGAGAGCTAGATAGGGTAAGCGGGCTTCGTCTCCACAGGCAGCCGTTGCGCGTGAGGTCGCCAGCCTAGACCAAGTCCTCCGGGTTGACGTAGAAGTCCTCCGGTGCAGCTTCTTCTTCTTCATACTCTAAAGGAGAATTAAACGCTTGAGTACATAGAGTACTCAGCAAGTGCGGGAAGAGAATGACATGATTGGCTAGAGCAAGGAAAGGCCAAATATGGCTTAGCACTATGCTTAGAACCTATCCTTAGCTTTCAATTATCAATATTATAATTCAATAAATAATCAACACATGATTAATGATAATGAAAGTACTTGCATCATAATGAACCATCATTTCCCAACCATAGTCTAATTATGAACTGGCCCCAAGCCGCTCTTGTCCGTGAGCACGGCTGTCATGACAGTTTTACCAAATCTCTGCAGAGAGTGTACCCTTTCCCCACAAGCAGTGATTTCATCCCCTGTTGCCAGGTGGACTAAGTGAACCTCCCTGATTGCCCGTGGTAGCTAACCACATTACACACTTCCTTTGGTGTGAGGCCAGGAGATCACAACATGGTCTTTACAAAGGTACTCCCGACTAGTGCTAGCCCTCTAAGGTTTCCACCACTGAGGATTCTCGGAGTAACCCTCCGCCCCAGAGCCCCCTCTTGAGCCTTGCGGTTCCAAGAGCGGATCACCCGACTCATTCCCCGCACCATCCAACCACTAGCAGTTCATCGGGAGAAACCTAATTAATTGACCAAGCTGCCCCATCTCAGTCTCGTGGTGGTACTATAAAGCTTAGTGGCTTCCTCCATAAACCGGTCCTTAGAATCCGGTGGTAACAAACCCCAATCCCGGGTCTCGTGCAAAAAGCACCATACCAAAACTAACCAACCACCAGATTCCTATCCACTAACATTATGTATGTTCATCACCAAATTAAAGTAACCATAAGGTTAAGCATAGAACATTTGTATGAATTCCCAATCCCAACATCTAAGCATGGCTAAGCATAAATAAAGCCTATCTACTTCCCAACCCACTTCAGGTAACAAGGAATGGTAAGGAACAGGGCATGTAAACATGTAGTAGGACATCAATTTAATTAGCATGCAACTAGCTAATTCCCTAAAATAGGTACAAGATGGTCAAGGGCACTTGCCTTCGTTGAAGACTTGGGAGTTGACGAAGTCTTGGTCTTGGAAGTTTAGATTAGGGTCGTAGAACGACTCTAGATATATGCCCAAGCAATGGCAAGAATAGAATAAAGCTAAATAAGTAAAGGCACGCAAAACAATGCATACACACATACACATAGTCACAAAATTCTACACTAATGCGTCCCTACGAGGTATTTATCATTTATCATGGTCAAAGTTTGCATTTTATATTTTTCCAAGAATTTTGGGATTTTATTATAGCCTAAAACCAATTTTATTGAATTTTCTATAGCAAAAATGTATTTTAAAACCTTTATAATAATTAATCCAGGGACCAAATATACTTTATCTGAACTCTACAATTAATTCACAGCATAAAATAATTTATAAACATTTTTCATAGCATTCCTACACTTATTCATCATTTTTATCTAATTTCTATACCTTAAATACAATTAAAAACTCTATTCAGCAATTAAATAAAAGTCCAGGGGCTAGATCCGAATTGCAGAAGAGTCCAGGGGGTAGCAACTAAGTCTCCAGGGGCCTGGGTGTAAAGTTGGCGGCGGGAAATGGGTTTTGAATGCTGGCCGTCGGATCCGAGATGAATGGCTGGGATTTAATTATACCGAACCGGTATAATGTTCTAATCGCAGCCGTCGGTTGCGAGGGGACGGCCCAGAGCGAGCCACGTCGCTCCGGCGACGCTGTCCCCTGCGCGCGCGGCGGCGCAGCGCATCCGCGGCGGCGATCTCGCCGGAGATCGCCCAAACGGCGATGCCGACGTCCAAACTACGCGCTACAAGCATGAATCGAGAGAGGGGAGGTAGGGGAACTCACCTACGGGCTTGATTGGACTCGGGGATGAGCAGAGGGTGTCGGCGACGGTCGGAGGCGGGTGAGCTCGTCGGTGACCGGCGAAGTCGATGATGCAGCCTCAATTCCGACCGAGGAAGGAGTCCGGCAGCCTGAGGGCGACGTCACACACGATATGGACCGATTAGACAGTGCGTGCGACGGCTAGATAAGTGGTGCTTCGAGGAACGGCGGCGAACACTCACCGGCGATCGATGAACTTGACGGTGCGAAGGTGATCTCCCCGAGCGAGTACGTCTAGCGCGTGTCTGGCGGAATGGCGATCGCGTTAGGCAAGGATCGGCGACGGGATTGCTTTGGAAACAGCGGGAACGTCGACGACTTACCGGAAGCAGTGGCGGCTAGGGTTTGGGAGCTCGGAAGAGGAGGGAAATTGGGGGAGCGGGTGGTTTATAGGCGCAGCGAGGTCGACGGTTGTGTAGCGCACTCGGGGGTTTGACGATCGGCGCGGTTCCGAGGTGGGGGAAGATCGTGGGCGCGGCGCAGAACGTGGGCGCGGGGGTGGCGACAGTTGCGTTCGCGGCGCGGGAAGAGAAGGAGGGAGGTGGGAGAGAGCGCCGACAGATGGGCCCCGCCCGGCAGAGAGAGGGAGAGAGGGGGTGGGCAGGCTGGGCCGCAGGGAGAGAGAGAAGGGGAATGGGCCAGAGGGGAAGAATCGGCCCAAAAGGGGATTTTTATCTTTTTCTTTTTCTTTTTCAATTCTTTTCTTTTGATTTGAATTCAAATTCAAATTTGAACGTTTGCTACACGTTTGAATTGCTAAAATTCACCCAAAAATGCATACACTCATGATCAAGGGTTTGAGCACTTCTTGTTCAAAAATTTATGGGTGTTACACCCACGCATCTTGTACCAATCAAATTAGTTATCAAAATTTTGTTATATTTTAGAATCTCTTATATTTGAGATAAATTATGATCTTTTAATCACTTGTATAAAAGGACTCAGGGAGTACATAACTTCACAAGGTAAAGAGAGAGAAAGTAGAAGCATTCCTTATAGAAGGAGAAGGCCAATAAGCTCCGTTGCAAAAGGAAAGCTAGGGGAAGGCCGAGCAAGAAGTGGAGAGATATTAGAGTGGGAGAGAGAAAGGCCAGCCGGCGGAGAAAGGTATGGGGCGCGGGAAGGTGGAGCTGAAGCGGATCGAGAACAAGATCAGCCGGCAGGTGACGTTCGCCAAGCGCCGGAGCGGGCTGCTGAAGAAGGCGTACGAGCTGTCCGTGCTCTGCGACGCCGAGGTCGCGCTCATCATCTTCTCCAGCCGCGGCCGCCTCTTCGAGTTCTCCACGTCCTCATGGTAATATGCCTGCCTCCGACCTCGGTACCACCGTACCCCGCCGCACGCACGGTTCCATATATATAGTACTACTGTACTGTATATGCGTAACTCCTCTTGGCTCATGTATGTGTGACGAGAATTGTGTATGTGTGGTCAAGTTGCCGGGGTTCATTTCTCGTGTTGATGCCTATATCGTCTTTCCGGAAGCTCCTACAATTCCAAAGTTAGGAGATTCTTATTTGGGTGGTTTGCTGTGTCGACTGAAAGATCTGACGGGGGGCTCGCTACCTGCTGTTTGTAGATCATAGCCAACATGGCTCTAGTTCTTTGCTGTTTTGGGGAAGTATCCGTCTGGTTGTTCTATCATCTGGCCGTTCACCTTTCCTCTTTCGTTTTCTGCTATTGACTTCAGCTACCTTGCTATAAAAAAAAATCAGTAAAAAAACGGACACGAATGATCTACACACAAGCCGTTCTATTTGCAAGCTGCGCTGCTCTAATTCTTCCAGTGTTTTTGTAACGCATGTCAGATCTCCAGATCTGGCGAGGAAAACATCGTTCTTTTATCTTTGTTCATCGTCACACGCATTTCTGCGCGCGCATCACCGCTACATTTGTGGAGTTTTCGGCATAAATCTGGCATTCATTTTACTGTTCCATTGAGATCTCGATCGATCTCTCTCCCTCCTTGTGACACCTGCTTCGATCTACTGTTCCATTGGGGAATTTGTAAGTCCCACTCTCTCCCCCTCTCTCTCTCCCTCCCTCTCTTTCTCACGTCTTGTCTAGCTAGCTAGCTAGGCTCGCTGTCATCGTGCAAGCGGCTGCAGCAGCATGAGGAAAAGTACCTAGCTGAGAGTGGCGCGTGCAGGCGTGTACGTTGTATCGATTAGCCCGTCAGGAGTTATCCTATGTTGGAGTATATATGAATCCACTGGTGTTGCAGGCTACCCATGGACAGCAGGCAGTGGTGTACCGCCCTCAACTCTTCGGGCTTCATGCGCTAGCTGCAGGCTAGATGCAAATCAGGCATTGCAGGTTGCATGTGTATTGGGACTTGGGAGTAAAACCTATGACTATTTTTTCTCTGAACATCATGTCATATCGTATGTGTCACGCCCGGTCATCGTAAAGATGAACAGACGCTAATCCAATGTACGTCAGGATCAGTTGAATCGTACATGCGTTGACGAAAGTGAAATACCATTACATTGCCGTGTTCGGAAATACATAAATAGTCTTACAGAACGACCCGAAGGTCTACAAATACACACCACAAATATTTACAACACTAAACAGTTCAACACTACAGAAAGCAAGATAGATAAGCGGGCTTCGTCTCCACAGGCAGCCGTTGCGCGTGAGGTCGTCAGCCTAGACCAAGTCCTCCGGGTTGACGTAGAAGTCCTCCGGTGCAGCTCTTCTTCTTCATACTCTAAAGGAGAATTAAACGCTTGAGTACATAAAGTACTCAGCAAGTGCGGGAAGAGAATGACATGATGGGCTAGAGCAAGGAAAGGCCAAATATGGCTTAGCACTATGCTTAGAACCTATCCTTAGCTTTCAATTATCAATATTATAATTCAATAAATAATCAACACATGATTAATGATAATGAAAGTACTTGAACCATAATGAACCATCATTTCCCAACCATAGGCTAATTATGAACTGGCCCCAAGCCGCTCTTGTCCGTGAGCACGGCTGTCATGACAGTTTTACCAAATCTCTGCAGAGAGTGTACCCTTTCCCCACAAGCAGTGATTTCATCCCCTGTTGCCAGGTGGACTAAGTGAACCTCCCTGAATGCCCGTGGTAGCTAACCACATTACACACTTCCTTTGGTGTGAGGCCAGGAGATCACAACATGGTCTTTACAAAGGTACTCCCGATTAGTGCTAGCCCTCTAAGGTTTCCACCACTGAGGATTCTCGGAGTAACCCTCCGCCCCAGAGCCCCCTCTTGAGCCTTGCGGTTCCAAGAGCAGATCACCCGCATCATTCCCCGCACCATCCAACCACTAGCAGTTCATCGGGAGGAACCTAATTAATTGACCAAGCTGCCCCATCTCAGTCTCGTGGTGGTACTATAGAGCTTAGTGGCTTCCTCCATAAACCGGTCCTTAGAATCCGGTGGTGACAAACCCCAATCCCGGGTCTCGTGCAACATGCACCATACCAAAACTAACCAACCACCAGATTCCTATCCACTAACATTATGTTTATTCATCACCAAATTAAAGTAACCATAAAGTTGAGCATGGAACATTTGTATGTTATCCCAATCCCAACATCTAAGCATGGCTAAGCATAAATAAAACCTATCTATTTCCCAACCCATTTCAGGTAACAAGGAATTATATGGAACATGGCATGTAAACATGAAGTAGGACATCAATTCAATTAGCATGCATCTATCTAAATCCCTAGAACTGGAGCAAAATGGTCAAGGGCACTTGCCTTCGTTGGAGACTTGAGAATTGACGAAGTCTTGGTCTTGGAAGTTGAGGTTAGGGTCGTAGAACGACTCTAGATATATGCCCAAGCAATGGCAAGAATAGAATAAGGCTAAATAAGTAAAGGCACGCAAAACAATACATTCACACATACATATAAGCACAAAATTCTACACTAATGCGCCCCTACGAGGTATTTATCATTTAACATGGCCAAAGTATGCATTTTATATTTTTCCTAGAATTTTGGGATTTTATTATAGCCTAAAACCAATTTTATTGAATTTTCTATAGCAAAAATGTATTTTAAAACCTTTATAATAATTAATCCAGGGGCCAAATATATTTTATCTGAACTCTACAATTAATTCACAGCATAAAATAATTTATAAACATTTTTCATAGCATTCCTACACTTATTCATCATTTTTATCTAATTTCTATACCTTAAATACAATTAAAAACCCTATTCAGCAAATAAATAAAAGTCCAGGGGTTAATTAAATAGTTTTCTACACTGTTCAGGGCCTAAATACACTATTCTACTAATTTACAGGGGTTAGAATGCTTAATTAAATGATTAAAACCAATTTTTAGGGTTACAGGGGCTAGTCTGTGAATTCTGGGGGCTAGATTTGAATTACCGAGAAGCACAGGGGGTAGCAGCTAAGTTTACAGGGGCTCCGGTGCAAATGCGCAGGCGGGAAATGGAGCTTTGAATGCAGGCCGTTGGATTTGAGATGGGTGGCTGGGATTTTATTATCCGAAGCGTTACGTTCTTCTAATCGTGGCCGTTGGCCGGGAATGGACGGCTCAGAAGAGGCCACGTCGCCCTCGGCGACGTCGGTGGTGGCCGGCGCGGCGGCGCTAGGCGCCCGCGGCGGCGAGTTCGCCGGAGACGGCCAAAACGGCGATACCGACGCTCAAACATGGCGCTAAAGGCATGGAACGAAAGAGGAGAAGAAGGGGAACTCACCTAGGGGAGTAGCTAGCCTTGAAATCGGTCGGAGTACGGTCGGCGATGAGGAATGGCGGCGGTGGCGTCGGACCTCGTCGGACTTGGTGAATTCCCGGCGATCTCCTTGCGCAACCTTGTCCGGCGGGTTCCTGGGTTCACGGTGAAGAGGTCAGAGCAGAGGGAGGGGTGCGGCGATCGCCGGTGAGTCGGGAACGCGGGCGCGGAGTTGCTCACCGGTGGAAAATGGCTAGGGTTCCGGGAGGCTCGGGGAGAGGGGGAAAAATGGGGGCGCCGATTCCTTTATGCCGCGGAGAGGGAGAGGCTTGAGGGGCGCGCGCGAAAACTGCCTGAGGAGAGTGGGTTCGGGGGGGGGGGGGGAGATCGTGGGCGCGGGGAGGGCGCGGCGCGACGGTTGCGCGGGCGCGGGAGAGAGAGGGAGGCGATTGGGAGGGATGACAGGCGGGGCTCGGCTGGCGGTGAGAGAAGGAAGGGGGAGGGGGTTCGGCTGGGCCGGCGGGAGAGGGAAGGGAAGATGGGCCAGGGGGAAGAATCGGCCCAGGGAGGGGTTTTTAACTTTTTCTTTTTCTTTTTCCATTCATTTCTTTTGATTTTGAATTCAAATTCAATTTGAACCGTTTGCTACTCGTTTAAACACCAAAAATTCACAAGAAAATGCATGCTACAATGATCAAGGTTTGAGCAAATTTTGTACAAGAAATGTGGGTGTTACAACTCTACCCCCTTAAAAGGAATCTCGCCCTCAAGATTCGGACGCTCTAAGAGAATAGATGAGGGAAATCCGCCTTGAGAGCTTCATCTCTTTCCCATGTTGCTTCTGCCTCAGAGTGATGCTTCCATTGTACTTTACACATGCGAATGACTTTGTTCCTCGTGACTTTTTCTAGTGTCTCAAGTATTTTGACAGGCTGCTCTACATAAGACAAGTCTTCCTGTACATCCACGGCTTCCATGGGCAATTGCTCTTCAGGCACTCTTAAGCACTTCTTAAGCTGCGATACATGAAACACATTATGCACATCTGACAAGTGTGGCGGAAGCTCAAGCTGATATGCCACTTCACCTCGTCTAGCCATCTGTGATAGAAAAGTCCATTGAGGTCTTAGAATAATAGATGAGATGGGAAAGGATACACTAGGGTAACACGGCCCCAACTATATGCATCAAGGGTAATAGATATAAAGCAAGTTCATTAACCAACTAGTGTGGAGGTGGACAAGATGCCTAAGCATTCCACCACTCACACGACACTTAAACAAGACTAAAGACATGGATGTGGACAGGATGCCGAAGCATTCCACAACTCATGTCGCAACCAACACACACAACATAAAGCAAACTACTAGCATGACAACATAAACGACACAACTCAAGACTAGGGAGGGCGTAGCTACACGCTCCTACAAACTAAGGATAACTGTCCTGAGTCGACCAGCGGGGAAACGAGTCCACTCCTACTCGTCGGAGTCCTCCTCAACCTCCATCTCCGGGTCTTCTTCTTCTGAGTCTTCTCTTGAGTTCTCGGGGGAGTTCATGCGGCGATCCGGAGAGTTCGGGTCCCAAGGCTCCACGTCCGAAGCGTACTGCGGAGAGTTAGGATCAACTCCAGTGATCCTCGTGTAGCGTCGGCGAAGTCGCTCGTAGCGGTCGACCAAGTCCCTGCTGTCCTGCAGCTCCTGCTGACAACGCTGGAGTCGCGAAGATAACTCCACAACGTCGTCCACCAGCCTCTCGCACTGGGGGTGAGTCAAGCGCCCCTCGACGTCACGTCCAGTGAAGGCGGCTGTGCCACTAGGGCGCTGAGGGGTGTACGCGTGCTCCGTGCACCCAAGAAGGAACCTGTGGGCGTGGCTCCAGTAGGTAGTCGCCTCCCACGTGGCGTCCTCCTCAGCTGCACGCTGGGAGCTCCTCCAGGCCGGAGAGAAGTGCGAGTGCAGCAACTCCGAGTCGTAGTAGACGGCCAGCTGAGAAGTCCACTCCAGCTCACCAGTATAGGGTGCAAAGACCCTAGTGGTGTGGTAGACTAAGCGGACACGGTACTCACGGTACCCCGCAGCTCGAAGAAGAGAACGAAGACGGACGCGCATCCTCGAAGTAGCACTCCCGTTGGAGAGCAGTGTCGTCTCCCTCCGGGGTGTGTAAGGTGCGGAGCGACTGGCTAGGGCGTGCTGAGGGACACGACCTCCAGTCGACTTACGGACCGTCTGCTTGGTCCGCGCCATCTACAAACATTTGAAAAGAAGAGGGTGAGATTAATAATTAATAAATCAAGTTAGAATAAAAACAATAAGCAAAGCAAGGTAAGAAGCACAAGGGTTGAGATGGAGAGCACAAAGTTTTGGAAATACTATTTCATATGAAAATAGTATAGTCCTTAATTTTTCGGCCATTTCTAACTAGGCTTGCGTCCTACGGGCAACACGGCTCTGATACCACTTTGTCACGCCCGGTCATCGTAAAGATGAACAGACGCTAATCACATGTACGCCAGGATCAGTTGAATCGTACATGCGTTGACGAAAGTGAAATACCATTACATTGCCGTGTTCGGAAATACATAAATAGTCTTACAGAACGACCCGAAGGTCTACAAATACACACCACAAATATTTACAACACTAAACAGTTCAACACTACAGAAAGCAAGATAGATAAGCGGGCTTCGTCTCCACAGGCAGCCGTTGCGCGTGAGGTCGCCAGCCTAGACCAAGTCCTCCGGGTTGACGTAGAAGTCCTCCGGTGCAGCTTCTTCTTCTTCATACTCTAAAGGAGAATTAAACGCTTGAGTACATAAAGTACTCAGCAAGTGCGGGAAGAGAATGACATGATGGGCTAGAGCAAGGAAAGGCCAAATATGGCTTAGCACTATGCTTAGAACCTATCCTTAGCTTTCAAATATCAATATTATAATTCAATAAATAATCAACACATGATTAATGATAATGAAAGTACTTGAACCATAATGAACCATCATTTCCCAACCATAGGCTAATTATGAACTGGCCCCAAGCCGCTCTTGTCCGTGAGCACGGCTGTCATGACAGTTTTACCAAATCTCTGCAGAGAGTGTACCCTTTCCCCACAAGCAGTGATTTCATCCCCTGTTGCCAGGTGGACTAAGTGAACCTCCCTGAATGCCCGTGGTAGCTAACCACATTACACACTTCCTTTGGTGTGAGGCCAGGAGATCACAACATGGTCTTTACAAAGGTACTCCCGATTAGTGCTAGCCCTCTAAGGTTTCCACCACTGAGGATTCTCGGAGTAACCCTCCGCCCCAGAGCCCCCTCTTGAGCCTTGCGGTTCCAAGAGCAGATCACCCGCATCATTCCCCGCACCATCCAACCACTAGCAGTTCATCGGGAGGAACCTAATTAATTGACCAAGCTGCCCCATCTCAGTCTCGTGGTGGTACTATAGAGCTTAGTGGCTTCCTCCATAAACCGGTCCTTAGAATCCGGTGGTGACAAACCCCAATCCCGGGTCTCGTGCAACATGCACCATACCAAAACTAACCAACCACCAGATTCCTATCCACTAACATTATGTTTATTCATCACCAAATTAAAGTAACCATAAAGTTGAGCATGGAACATTTGTATGTTATCCCAATCCCAACATCTAAGCATGGCTAAGCATAAATAAAACCTATCTACTTCCCAACCCATTTCAGGTAACAAGGAATTATATGGAACATGGCATGTAAACATGAAGTAGGACATCAATTCAATTAGCATGCATCTATCTAAATCCCTAGAACTGGAGCAAAATGGTCAAGGGCACTTGCCTTCGTTGGAGACTTGAGAATTGACGAAGTCTTGGTCTTGGAAGTTGAGGTTAGGGTCGTAGAACGACTCTAGATATATGCCCAAGCAATGGCAAGAATAGAATAAGGCTAAATAAGTAAATGCACGCAAAACAATACATTCACACATACATATAAGCACAAAATTCTACACTAATGCGCCCCTACGAGGTATTTATCATTTAACATGGCCAAAGTATGCATTTTATATTTTTCCTAGAATTTTGGGATTTTATTATAGCCTAAAACCAATTTTATTGAATTTTCTATAGCAAAAATGTATTTTAAAACCTTTATAATAATTAATCCAGGGGCCAAATATATTTTATCTGAACTCTACAATTAATTCACAGCATAAAATAATTTATAAACATTTTTCATAGCATTCCTACACTTATTCATCATTTTTATCTAATTTCTATACCTTAAATACAATTAAAAACCCTATTCAGCAAATAAATAAAAGTCCAGGGGTTAATTAAATAGTTTTCTACACTGTTCAGGGCCTAAATACACTATTCTACTAATTTACAGGGGTTAGAATGCTTAATTAAATGATTAAAACCAATTTTTAGGGTTACAGGGGCTAGTCTGTGAATTCTGGGGGCTAGATTTGAATTACCGAGAAGCACAGGGGGTAGCAGCTAAGATTACAGGGGCTCCGGTGCAAATGCGCAGGCGGGAAATGGAGCTTTGAATGCAGGCCGTTGGATTTGAGATGGGTGGCTGGGATTTTATTATCCGAAGCGTTACGTTCTTCTAATCGTGGCCGTTGGCCGGGAATGGACGGCTCAGAAGAGGCCACGTCGCCCTCGGCGACGTCGGTGGTGGCCGGCGCGGCGGCGCTAGGCGCCCGCGGCGGCGAGTTCGCCGGAGACGGCCAAAACGGCGATACCGACGCTCAAACATGGCGCTAAAGGCATGGAACGAAAGAGGAGAAGAAGGGGAACTCACCTAGGGGAGTAGCTAGCCTTGAAATCGGTCGGAGTACGGTCGGCGATGAGGAATGGCGGCGGTGGCGTCGGACCTCGTCGGACTTGGTGAATTCCCGGCGATCTCCTTGCGCAACCTTGTCCGGCGGGTTCCTGGGTTCACGGTGAAGAGGTCAGAGCAGAGGGAGGGGTGCGGCGATCGCCGGTGAGTCGGGAACGCGGGCGCGGAGTTGCTCACCGGTGGAAAATGGCTAGGGTTCCGGGAGGCTCGGGGAGAGGGGGGAAAATGGGGGCGCCGGTTCCTTTATGCCGCGGAGAGGGAGAGGCTTGAGGGGCGCGCGAAAACTGCCTGAGGAGAGTGGGTTCGGGGGGGGGGGGGGGGGAGATCGTGGGCGCGGGGAGGGCGCGGCGCGACGGTTGCGCGGGCGCGGGAGAGAGAGGGAGGCGATTGGGAGGGATGACAGGCGGGGCCCGGCTGGCGGTGAGAGAAGGAAGGGGGAGGGGGTTCGGCTGGGCCGGCGGGAGAGGGAAGGGAAGATGGGCCAGGGGGAAGAATCGGCCCAGGGAGGGGTTTTTAACTTTTTCTTTTTCTTTTTCCATTCATTTCTTTTGATTTTGAATTCAAATTCAATTTGAACCGTTTGCTACTCGTTTAAACACCAAAAATTCACAAGAAAATGCATGCTACAATGATCAAGGTTTGAGCAAATTTTGTACAAGAAATGTGGGTGTTACAGTATGCAAGCAATCAGATGGAGAGAGAAAAAATATACCAAGTTTTGGGCTGGAGCTGTATGTGGAAATTAGTACAGTGCAGGCTCACGATAATCGATGACACGTAATCGAGTTTTATAGGACATAAATTTTGAAATAAATTTTCCAACACTTAAGTCTAGATCAGCACAATATTTGTCCCTAAAATAATAAAAGATAACTTAAGAACTTATCTATGGAAAAGTAAGCATCAACACCACCTTGTTTATTTGAATAAAATGTGAAAACAATCTTATTTGTTGTAACTAAATTTCCTCTGGGTTGAAACAAATCTTGTCTATTGATGATACAATTTGTGATATGATCAAACTACGACCCAAAGGGTAAATACAATCGTATATTTTTATTATTCGTCTTCTTTCTCTTGACATGTTATTAGTAGCTAAAATAGTACTTTTCGGTATCATGCAGTGCCATTGACAATTTTGTTGTTGTTTTATCAACAGCATGTACAAGACACTGGAGCGTTACCGCAACTGCAACTACTCATCTGAAGTATCAGCTCCACTGGAGGCTGACTTAGTAACCATCTTATTTTTGAACACTTTTGCTATTCCATGTATATAGATATGCATTTCATGCATGACCCAGGAAACAAAATAATTTTGCAAGACCTCTCATAATAATTTTAAGAATCTTGGAAAAATAAGAAGGTTATGATGTGAAAATTGAGTAATATAAATAACAGTAAATAGCTGTGTGACTGGTTAAAAGGGTGAGGTTTTCTTCTTACTATTATTCGTACAGTGATTGATGGAAGCAATGTTGCAATTATTTAATCTCAATGATTGTTCAACATATCTTAAGAAAACATAAACACTGTGTTGTTGATACAAGTATAAAGTGCCATGAGAACTATATAGGATGTATGACAAACTATACTTAATATTTTTTTGCACATATATATATATATTAATTATAAAATTAACTGCAGGATTATATGTACTATCCTTTAATAGCATGTATGTCGAATTGTGTGGTTTTTGAATTTCTAAAATAATTATCTAGCCAGCCAAAAGGTCCTACTGATGGTGTATGGTCTCCCTAAAAATGGTCGCTTATATCACTAACAAAACATTGTTGCTAATACAACATTGAAAACATTTGTTTTCGACCCTTGCTTCATGGGCTCGATGGGCTCTAACCCTACAACAGATACAACATTTCATATCGCCCTATCAGAACCGGTTGAACTGGAACCGGTTTAAAATATTGCCAGTACAACCTCATGAGTGATATGTTGAGTTTTTGTCTTCCTAATTAAAAATGGGTTATTATTTTAAATATTTAGAGAGTCTGCGCCAACTTATAAGTCAGAGCAGCCTTTACCAACAGAGACGAATAGCATATAATGTGTAATTTTGAAATGTAGACAAGTTATGGCATGCATGATCTGCTTTCATTCCACACATCTAGTACATAATTCAACATTTTTTAAAATAAATAACACACGTGTTGTAATTATATTTCCGCTACGAACGTCAAGAATTATATCCCAGATAGTATCATGCACCAAACCCTAGCCGATTTGATTATTTTTTATTACCTTCTTGTAACATCTTACACATCATGAATGCTAGAAATAGTGAATTAGATTGGAGCATGTAATTTCATACATGTATATGATAATGATGATACCATTAACCATAAGTGTATCAAATATTCCAATTGAACAGGATAATTACCAGGAGTATTTGAAGTTAAAGACAAGAGTTGAGTTCCTGCAAACAACTCAGAGGTGTGTCGCTACTTTGTCCATAGCTGAAAGGATTAGCATTAAATTAGTTTCAACAGCATTATATAAGTTGTCGTTATAATCAACTGTCTAATTAAGTTTTCATCATAATCTGCAGAAATCTTCTTGGTGAAGATTTGGGTCCACTCAGCACGAAGGAGCTTGAACAACTTGAAAACCAAATTGAGATATCCCTCAAGCATATCAGATCCGCAAAGGTAGCTAAGCTGTATGCTGTTAGGCATACTTTCAATACGCCAGTGACATTTTGAGCAAGCTTGTATATATAACTTTCTGATTGATGGTAATCTTTTTCAGAGCCAACAGCTGCTGGATCAGCTCTTTGAACTCAAGCGTAAGGTGATGGTGCCTTTTTCATATTTTTTAGATCTTTTTTATCAACATGGGCTATCAGGAATGCCAATAGATAAGTTTTTCAGGAACAAGAACTGCAAGATGCTAACAAAGACCTAAGAAAGAAGGTAAAGTCATTTTGATTGGTGATATATTGCTCACACAGTTATTTATCAGTGATGAGTTTGGCCGATGATAATTAAATTTTAAATTCCTGAGAGTTTATGATCTTTAATCGTTGCAGATACAGGAAACTGATGGCGAGAATTTGCTGCTGACTCGCCAGGACGTTGGGCCTAGTGGCCATGCTGAAGAGGCTAATCAAGAACTGCACCTCGGTGTTTGTGATCCTTCCCTGCATATAGGGTGAGCATTCTTTACTTGCTTCATGTTGTTAGCAATAGCGTGCTTGTATTATTATAAGGGTCAGCGACCACTATAAATAGAGGTACAAAGGATTACAAATATGTGGAAAAGTCCCTATGCAAAGGGGAAATATAAATAACCCATATATCTCTAACACCTCCCTCAAACTCAAGGTGTGTCACAAACACTGAGTTTAGAGAGATAAAAATTATGCTGAGCTCGGGTCCGTGCCTTCATAAAAAAATCCGCCAGCTGAAGCTCTGAAGACACATATTGAAGGTCAACAACACCGTCATGCACCTGTGCTCGTGTATAAGAAGCATCAACACCAATATGTTTGGTAAGCTCATGCTTAACTGAATCACGAGCAATACTGATAGCACTTGTACTGTCAGACAAAAGAGGAGTCGACATACCAACAAAAACACTAAAATCCTCAAGCAACCACCGCAACCAAGTAACCTTTGCACTCACAAGAGCCATAACACGCAACTCAGCCTCTGCACTCGAACGAGAAACTGCTACCTGCTTCTTAATCTTCCAAGCAATGATGGAACCACCAATAAGAACACAATAGGCAGAAACAAATCAACGATCAGAGGGATCACTAGCCCAGGTAGCATCAGAATATGCTTTGAGCTATAAAGAGCTAGCGCGTTGAAAGAAAAGACGTCTAGATATAGTCCCACATAGATAACGCAAGACACGAAGCAAGTGACTATAGTAGATCTGAGTGGGAGTGAAAACAAACTGACTTAGAATGTGAACAGAGTACGAGATATCAGAATGAGTGACACCAAGGTACACAGAGACTCCCTACAATATGACGGTGATGAGTAGGATCATCAAGAGGCTCACCATCAGTGGCTCGAAGATGGACATTGAGTTCCATGGGAGTCTCAACAGTCCGGTGATCAGTAAGAGAAGCCCAATCAATAAGATCCTGAATGTACTTCTCCTGAGACAGATAAATTCCCTCAGGGGAGGAAGAAACCTTAATCCCAAGAAAGTAGGGAAGAGGAACAAGATCAGATATAAGAAATTGCTCACTGAGACGGACCTTTACAAAGGCTATGTACTCCGAACTATCTCCGGTGATGATCATGTCATCAACATAGAGAAGAAGAAGAGTGCGACCACGAGACGAAGTGTGCGCAAAAAGCGCGGGTTCATGAGCACTGGCAGAGAAACCAGCAGTAGTGACCATAGACGCAAAACGTTGAAACCAAGCACGAGGAGCATGCTTAAGGCCATAAAGAGAGCGTCGAAGGCGTCAAACCATACCCTCAAGAACAGAATACCCAGGTGGTGGCTGCATATAAACTTCCTCACGCGGCTCACCATTAAGAAAATTATTCTTCACATCAAGCTGAGAGATAGATTATTCACGAACAGAGGCCACAACAAGCAAAGTGCGAACAGTGGTCATGTGAGCGACAGGAGCAAAGGTCTCATCATAGTTGCGACCATGTTCCTACTGGAAGCCACGGGCGACTAATCAAGACTTATATCGCTCAAGTGAACCATCAAAGCGAGTCTTGACCTTATAGACCCACTTACAGGTGATCGGACGAACACGTGGGGGACAGGGCACAAGTTCCCACGTGTCGGTATGCTCGAGAGCAGCAATCTTTTCGACCATCGCATGTTGTCATTCCGGGTGAGGAACAACATCACGATACGTAGCCGCCTCGGGTATAGCAGTAGCAGCAAAACTAGAAGGAGAGTACCGAGCAGGAGGTTGGCGAGGACGATGACCGCGTCCAAGAGGCTGCTCAGGAGAAAAATCATCGGAAGGAGATGATCCCTCAAAAAAAAAGGCGTATCTAGAGAGGCAGGCTGCACTGGAGAAGTTGAGACATTAGAAGATGACTCAAACGGCTCATCAGAAGATGACACATTTGAAGGAGGCTCAACTCGTCGAGTATAAACCTGCATGACACGAGCCTTCAAAGTGTAATCGGGAACCAAAGAACAAGGCTCTGAAGAAGAAGGTGAGACTGTCGAACATGGTACAAAGTGTGAATGAGGTACACTAGCAATAGGAGCATCTGGAAAGAACAAGAACAAAATAGGATCAACTACAGATGCAGAAGAAGCATCAGAGGAAGGACAAGGATAGAAAGAATGTGTTTCATCAAAAACAACATCTCGTGAAATCCTCATCCATCAACCAACCGGATCCCAACAACAATAACCCTTATTCTGAACTATACCCTAAGAAAACACACTCAACCGACTAAACAGTCATCTTAGTACGCTCACGAGGTGCGAGCAACACGTAGCACACACAATCGAAAAGACGATGGATGGTGTAATCGGACATCTTGCCTGTAAGACGCTCAAAAGGAATCCCACCTTTAAGAGCAGACAAGGGATGAATGTTAATCAAGTAAGTGGCAGTAGAGACAACCTCGACCGAAAAATGAGGCGGGACAGAGGAAGCAATGAGAGGTGTACGTGTTGTCTCAAGTAGATGACGATGTTTCCGCTCAGCAACGTCATTCTGAGCATGAGCACCAGGACAAGAATATTAAGCAAGAGTACCTTGCTCAGAAAGAAAGTTCCGAAGAGCATCAGAGAGGTACTCACCAGCAGAGTCAACATGAAAAACAGGATAGGAGTGTCAAAATGAGTGTGGATCATAGTTAAAAAGGATTTATAGATAGACAATGTCTCACTACGATGTTTCATGAAGTAAACCCATGTGTGGCGAGAAAAATAATCTATAAAAATGATAAAGTATTGATGCCCTCCTTTGGAAACAAACAAGACCCCAGGCGTCTGAATGAACAAGGTCAAAAGGACGCTGAGATAATGACTCACTAGAAGGATAGGGAAGCTGAATTTGCTATCCTAATTGACAATCCTGACACTGAGATAACGATTGAGTTCCTGAAACCGATCCTAAGACACCACGATGAATCAGGCAGATAGACGAGAGCCACAAATATGTCCTAGACGATGGTGCCACTAAGCAAAAGACGGGGGTAGACAGAGCAGCAAAAGCGGAGTTAACACGACTAGCAGGCGCAGCGGAAGGGATATGAAGCCAGTCAAGCTCCCAGAGACGTTGGGAATCACGACGATGAGGACCAGAGCCAACAAGCTGACCTGTACGACAATCCACAGCAGAACAAGAATCAGACTCAAGAATCACTCGACAACCATGATCAGTAAGTTGACTAGCAGACATAATTTGGATGGTCAGGTTAGGAACATAGGAGACATCAGGAACACTAAAAGAGTCGGATAAAAGGGTGTCCTGTCCCAGACTGGAAGTGAAGAACCATCGACATTATGAACAGTAAGAGAACGAGACGAATGACTCAGAGATTATAAACATGTATAGTAAGGAGTCATATGAAAAGAAGCTCCAGGATCAAGAATCCATGGGTGAGTAGCTGAACGAGAAGTGGAAGGTGGTCCCTCAGAGAAAGACACAGAAGTAGCAGAACCTGAAGGTGTAGAAGGTTGTGTCACAATACCAACAGCTCCTGATGATGCAGAGGCAGCAAGACGACAAATAAGCATAAGCAACTCGACATCTGTAGCAGCTGAACTCCTTTGAGATCCATCAGTACCAGCACCACGAGCACCATGTGAGGAACGACAAACCTGAATACGAGCACTGGATCGAGAAGTTGAAGAACAAGCAGACAAAGCAGTAGAAGTCTGCAACGAGACAGCATCACGAGTCTCCTCTATCTGATCAAAGAACTCCTCCATTGTAGCATCTTCCTGTCGTAGCACCTGCTCGTGACAAAAAGCAACAAAAGAGGTAGACTGACCAGTAGTCTTGTAACGACGATGTAGAAACGATCACATCTGGTGTGAATACTCAAAACCAACAATATCAGAAGCCAAATGATCTTTCATACTAGCAACAAGAATAGCACTGGCACGAGCATCCTCATCCAACCATGCCCTGAACTCTCGTGAAGAACTCCCGTGAACTGTGGTAGAGGACGGGCATTTAAGATCACCTTTGAGGAACTCCCAGAGTCGTAGACCACACATTTGGAGACGCATGCGAGGAACCCAGTCGCGGTAGTTGGTGCAATTAAAAAGCACCGGACAACGCTGCAATCTCACCCAAAAAAGAAGTCATCCCGACAGCACAACCAGCAACTGCTAGAGCGCAAAACATGCGGTGGCGGGCGACGACAAGAGTGTAAAAGAATAAGCGGCATAAGCTGCAAGAAAGGAAAAAAAATCAGAAAAAATCCTTCAACGTTTTCTTTTATTTTTATTTATCTCTCCCTCTTTTTTTAACCCTAACCAGCTTCAGCCATGAGCTCACAACTGAACGGTGGCTAGGGCTATCAATAAAGCTCGAAGATCGTAACTCGCTCGTGTTCGATTCGTTTTAAGATCGATTCAAGCTCGACTCGAATTCTAAACGAGCCAAGCTTGAGCTTGCGTATAAGCTCGCAAGCTCGATGAGCTCAAGGTTGAAAAGCTCGAATAAGATCATTTATTGTTGTCATATATGATATGTATGATTAACTAAATTATATAATTCTATTAAAAATATTTTATAAGATATACTTTTTATATATGCTAGCAACAAATGATGTGCAACATCGTCCACCTTCTTACTCCATTAGTTGTGAACCAAAATTCAATAGATTTTATTGTATCTACATGAGAATAACAATTAGAGGATTGTTAATAAAGTTGAGGATCGTAACTCGCTCGTGTTCGATTTGTTCTAGGCTCGATTCAAGCTCGGCTCGAATTCTAAACTAGGCAAGCTTGAGTCTGATCGTAAGATGGAACAAATTATGGGCTCGACTCGAGATCGACTCGATTTTTTATCAAACTCAAGCTTACGAAGACAAGCTCGCTCGAGTTGGACTCGTTGACACCCTAAAGGTGGCGGTAGCACTGGGCACCACGAGCTGCATCAAAACAGGCACGGCGACAACACTGGTAGAGGCACCACGAGCTGAATCAAAACAGGCACGTACAGATCAATCCGTGGCAGAACACAGGAACACAGACCTGGTCGCCGTACTTGTGGTGGCAGTGGAAACACGCACACGCGACAGATACTGTCGATGAAGCAACGGACTGGAGGCCAGGGCCGTCGGGATGGAGGGCGGCACTACACGAAGAAGGCGGCAGCAAAGCGCCCAGATCGACGAAGGAGCCCAGCGCGGCAGTGAAGATGCTGGCGCTGTATTCCGGCCACTTGGATCGAACGAGACCCAAAAGCTAGGAGATCGAAGCACGAAGATCGGCTCGGTGGGTAGAGAATCAGAGTCGGCAAGAAAATTGATGGGAACGGCTAGGGTAGAAGAAAAAAAAATTCTAACCCTAGATTGGCTCTGTACCATGTTAGCAATAGTGTGCTTGTATCATTATAAGGGCAAAATGCTACTATAAATAGAGGTACAAATGATTACAAATATGCGAAAAAGCCCCTATGCAAAGGGGGAAATACAAATACCCATATATCTCTAACACATGTAACAAATTTATTACTGATTGGTGAAGTGAATGGAAAGATCATCAATTTTCGTACTTTTTGACATGCATTATTATAATTCTATTCCGTTGTTCATTATTTAATTCATAGCAATGCCTAACAAGCAATGCACTCTTTTTCCTTAACATGGGATTATATTGGAATCCAACATAATTCTCACTTTATTTTCCTCCTTATTTATGTGCAGGTATCGAGCTTACATGGACCACTTGAACAATGAATCAGCGTAGTGCTCTGTATGGGAAATGTCTTATGTTGGATGCACTGCATTCAACAAAATTATACCCTCTATATATGTTACCCACGGCTCTAGCTTTGTACTACGTACTATATGTCTATATGTACTGAATTAAGCTCTCGTTCTAGACTCATTGAATTCAAGAAGGATGCTCTGGAAGCATGCTACGTGTGTAGTGGCACCTCATCTTGTTTGGTTATTAATTTACTGAAAGTATTTGCTTAAACGGATAGGAGGTCCTGCCACGTGGTTGATCAGTGCCAAGTTAGATATGTTTGCTGGGGCTAGTATGGGTTTCGTAATACTAAACGTGGTTTGTGTTGGGAAAGCCACCGCTTCATCGCAAGCAGAGAGAATTTATCTCTGGCAGAGAAACATATACTAGGAAAAGTTTGGATGTTCTCTGTACAGTAATTTACCATCGTCAAGAACCGCAGTGAAAGCTCTATATGAGTGAATGCAGATTTTGTCAGGAGGGTCACCGTACCAGACGAAATACTGCTTCCTGTGTACTCATTTCTTTCTACAGTAATTGTCGTTTTAGACAAGATTTTTAATTAGAAATCTACTGTGCAAAGCACCGGGTAATCGCATCACCGACCGCGTGAAAGAAAGTGGCCGGAGGAGGCGGCCAGCGTGGTCACCGGATCCAGATCGCAGCCGCGCGCCTGTCCTCAGCTGCGACCCAGGATCCCCACAGCAGATGCGAGGCAGCTGCCCGGTATGTCAGCGGCCGGCCGCTGGCGAGGCTACTTGAGCACAACTGCAGCCTCAATCAAAACGGGTCCTCGATTCATCGTTAGGTCGCGCTCACGACATGGATCCAACTGAATTTACAGACCTAAATGAAGAGATTAGTACAAAGACAAATTCACTGACGAGTTTCATGCTATGATTACTGAACTAAACTAACCTTATTGCGACCAGTTTCAATGATCTGACGCTAATCCTGCGAGTAAGTGAGTCATCCTCTTGCATAGTGAGATCAAGAAACTTATAGCTGCAGTGGTAACCAAACCTGGACCTGAACTCGAGCTCTGGCTGGCGCACGAAGATGTCCTCGGAAACGGAAACACTGGGCCTAATCCTCAGCTCGTTTGCTGCGTTTCTGTAGTAAACCCAATATACAATTGCGGCCCGTATAAAAAGCTACCGGGCCGGCACAGGCCGGCCGCGACAGTTCAGCACTGCTTGGCCCAACCAACCGGCCCTACAACTGTTGCAACCCCTCGTACTCGTAGTCGTACGCGGAGGCGCCAGCCAGTGTCGCCGTCCTCGTCTCGCCGGCCGGCAGCAAGAGCGACTTCTACTATTGTACACTCCCACAGCGACGGTGTGGGAAGGGGAGGACGCAGCGAGATGAAGCTGAAGCAGCTGGAAGGACTTCTGGGTGGCCTGACCCAGTTCCCCGAACCCAAGGTAGTCCACCGCCGCCGCCGCCGCCGCGTATCGCCTTTCTCTCTTTCTGTCCCATCTCCCGCCCGATTGGCCCTCCTAAAAGTCGGGCGAAAGGAGGAGGAGGAATTTATGCCACGTTTTTTTTTGCCGTGCTTGCAGGTGGAGCTGGAGCAGTATCCGACGGGCCCTCACATCGCGTCGCGGATGCTCTACACGGTAAGTGTCGTGCCGCATCGTGCTCCGATTCCGATGCCTTTCTGGGCCTTTGGGTGGCTTCTCTCCTAGGCTAGTTGGTAGGCTGCTTCAGTGCTCAGTCACAGGGAATAACGACGATTTTACATGTGGTTGACTGGTTGTCCATTCAGATTTTTAGTTTTGCCAATATACAGCATATACTTTTCGCTAAACTTCGGATACTTCCATTGAAGTAATAACTGTGGAATATCCCAATTCCCATGTTCAGGCTGGTTTCGACTTAGAATCAAACTTTTGGTGATGCCTAGCTTGGCTGTTTGTCTTGCAAAAAATGTATGCAGAATCCATCAGTGGATACATAGTACAATAGGCATATGCGTATTTTGTGGTCGGTCAAGTGGTTGGGTTGCTAAAAAATTGTTAACTATTTGTGGTGTCATATTATCTTGGCTTTATCATGTTCATGGTGATTTGAGAAACCCATCAGGCGGAGAATTCTTTTGATGACATAGCTGGCAAGGTGGTAGCTGACTTTGGATGTGGCTGTGGCACCTTGGCTGTGGCAAGCGCTCTACTCGATGCCGAGTATGTTTAAGCTCTTAATACGGTCAATCATTCTTTTATTTCTATGGTTGTCAACGTTCCTTTTTTACCCGTGCTATAGCATTACCATTTTTCTAAGTACTGATGCATACGATTCTGTGCACTTCTGTTAAACACTGAATGAACTAAATGGAGAGTGGCTGCCTCGAGCTGTGTGTTGATAGATTATACTGGCTGGTTACCTTGTATTAGTGGTACATGACATATAATTAATTCACCTGCTGTAGGATAGTTTTGAATGCTCCTCAGTGGGCATTAGAAACCAATCTGTACCCCTCGTAACTCTGACTTTTAATTATAGTTTGTTATTGTTGCTGTGGTTGCCAGACATGTTATCGGTGTTGATATTGACCCGCAGTCACTTGAACTTGCTCAAGAAAATGCTGATGATCTGGAGGTATATTGTTGTTTTGATTATAAGATTTTAGCTTTTTCTCTTGTTTGAAACAGAGAAAGCTTCGCTCCTCTTGATCTCACCTTTTAATGTTTCACGACCTGCATCATTACTGGAATCTATATAATGTCTTAGGTTGCTATACTTTAGATGTTATTCTTCCAGCTTTTAGTGCGGAATTTCAATCTTCACCCTCTTGACAACATTTTTGTTTAAAATCGTAAATAATTCATTGCTTAAATCAGCTGTTAGTTTGATTTATGAACAAACGGTCATCTGGTTTATTTTCTATTGGTAGAATGTGGAAGTGTTACAACTGATTGCATTCCTACTACAAGTTATTAATGGGTGAACAATAGGTTAAATGTCCTTGAAAATTTGAAGCTCTATTGCCCAAGAAAAGTTTTGATCTGTGGATTGTATGTTGACATATGTGAGGTACCACACATATCTTTTGGACATAGTTGCATAGCTACATACCTATAGCTTGCCTGTCAAGCTTCAAAATCATCTTGTGGTCTCACATCCTTAGCTCAGGGGGCCAGTGTGACATGATTAAGTTATTTTAGTTAAATTGAAGTCTCCCTTCGACCTAAACATATCATATAAGCTGAAGATGTTTGACTGGAGACTAATTATTGGCACTGAAAGGGCGTACTTAGTGCCGAAGGCTCCCACATATCGTGGGATCCGGGGAAGGGTTATTTCTAGACAGTCTTACCCTTGCTTTTGCAGAGAGGTTGGTTCGCACAGATTACTATTGGGACTAGTAAGATAAATTCATGTAGATGTTAGCTTATTGGGTTCCTCAGCTATGCCAACAGTATTGACAGTAATAGACTTAAACCTTGACCGAACAACAGTTTTTGTATTCAACTAAGTGTATCTAAGTTTTCCTTTATATCCCTATCTTCACAACCTCTTGCAAGAAATGACAAATTTGCATGTATTCGCTTCTCTTATATTCTTGCATAACTTTTTTAATATGAGTCATCAATCCATATTTTTTGTCAAACCACATGTATATGAAATAGAATTGAAAGTAGTACTTGACTGACTCACTTAATTAGCTACTGGTGGATAACTATATTTTATCGAACTTTTTAATGACATCCTTTTTTGTTAAATGTTCAATTGTGCAGCTGGATATCGATTTAATTCTGTCTGACATAAAGAAGTTAAATTTGAAAGGTATTCTTCGTAAGTACTAATGTAAATATGTAATCTACCTAAGCAGCAACTAATCTCTAGTCTTTTTTTGGATACCATGGAACTCTTTGTACATCTCTCACTTTCTTGGAAGCTTTACCTACATGATTAATTTCTCTGGCATGTTATATTCAATGACTTTAGTGTCTTAAAAGTTGCTAATGTCTAGAAATTCATTTTACAGCCATAGTTGCATTGTCCTAGATGATCCTGCTTTGCAAATTGGTGGATTTCTTTTTGCTCTTTCACACGGTCTGAACAAATATACAAATGAAACACTATTAGTCATTCAATCGTCAGGCTGATAAATTGATGAAACAGCATCATATACAGCATATGAAAACTTTAAAATGTCTGTATATATGTTTCCTCTACAATGAACTCCTATGCTAATGCTTTTACTTTTGCTCATCCATTTTGCTAAAGATAAAACCAATTTGGTGCAGGCTTTCTAATAGACACCATTGTCATGAATCCTCCCTTTGGGACACGAAGGAAAGGAGCAGATATGGAGTTCCTCTCTATGGGTTTGAAGGTCAGAATTGATGTTGTTTGTTCTAGCAATTTTTATTGAAGGAATATGCCATAGATGTTTGTAATTGTCCATTTACTAATCACAGGTTGCCTCTCAAGCTGTCTATTCTCTACACAAGACTTCCACTAGGGAAGTAAGTAAATGTAACTCGTGAATTAGCCTGGCGTGGTCAATCTTTATCTGCTTTTTGTCCGAATATATTTTGCAATGAAGAGGACAAGTTCTTCATTATTTATTTAAGTTTTATTCCCATTTTTGTAATTCTTCAGCATATCAAGAAGGCTGCCTTGCGCGACTGCAATGCTATCAGTGCTGAGGTTCTATGCGAGGTAATTAAATGCCAATCACTTGCTTTTGGTATCAGGAATGCATTTTTATGTCTCACATTGTTGGTCCAGTTATTTCTTAATATGATTTTTTGAAATGCTTTGGGATAATATTAGCAATTATCCTGGTTTTGCAGCTGGTTTGTTGATATATCTTTCTCTTCTCTCTTTCTTCGCTGCAGCTGCGCTATGATCTACCGCAGACTTACAAGTTCCACAAGAAAAAGGAGGTCAACATTGCTGTCGATTTGTGGCGCTTTGTTCCTAAAGGCAGACACAACGTCTAACACCATGTGCCGGGGCGAATGAAACCAGAGATGGGATGCTGGGAAGAGGAAAAAAGGTGATCTTCTGTTTGATGCTGGAGTTCATAGTTGACCTAGCATGCGAGGATCGTCTCGAGTTCAAGTCCCATTAGTCCTGCCGGGTCTTGGGAGGATTGTCTCAAATGGCAGGTTCTACTGCAGGATCAGTTGGAATTTAACCAACTGGATGTACACTAGTTCGCCTGGCATTACTGTTTCCTATGTACATTGCGTGCGTATCGCATGGAGACTTGTTCTGAGAGTTGTCATATGTGCCTCGGTTCTTTTTTTTTTTTGTGTGTTTCGTGACGGATGGATTCCGGGGGAAGAGTGACTGCATCTGTGCGGAGTACTTGCTGTAAAACGTGCGTGTGATTGCCACCCGCAAGCGCGTAGCGGTGCTGTGCCGCCGGACTGCGGGCGCTGGTTCTGGCCGAAGCGCTCAGGGGACTACCTGCCCCATCCTGAGCTCCAAGCCGCAGCCGCCCGCCTTGCCGTGCGGGAGCGTGACAAGTGCAACCACAACAAAGTGCCAACGCGCCAATACCAAGCACGATAACTATGGGTGCGTTTGATTTGAAGTTAAAATTGGATTGGATTGGATCATCTATGTTTTTCTGTACTGGATCATCTAAGTCGATGTTTAATTGGATGGATTAGACGATCTAATTTTTTGTTTGGTAGGTTGGATGAAACTTAGATGAATTGAACCATCTAAGTTGATAATTTCACATGATACTAATTATATATATACTAATTATCATATTACTAGTAAATATTAATATTAATATCATAATTATAATTATTAATCAACGACAAATAAGTTAATTATCACCAATTATGTTAATAAGAAGCATATTTAGACAAGATGGATGGACTCATCTAACCAAAATCTTTGGATCACGTCATCCAGCATCTGGAAGGAATATTACTTGAAGTTAGACTCTGTACATCTGACCGTGAAACAAACACGTGACTGAATCATCCAATCTGAATCAATTCAATCCAATCCAGCGTACCAAACGCACCCTAGGGGCTTAAACGACTGCATTTTCCAAGTCCCAACCCAAAAAAGGTTGTCTTTAACAGCGTGGTCAGGATTGCTAGGAGAATGGCACACATATTTAAGCAACTACGAAAACAAAATAAAATGGGAAAAGGAAAGTAAAAAAAAGGGAAGTCGACATTTAGCTTCTTTTACTCTATTATCAATGAGCCATACAAAAGCGCGAACCACAATAAGCAATGAAACTGTAATTTATTGCATTGTATACATTGTATAAGCTGTTTCCCTTATCTTTATTGATCAAGATTGGCAACTAGATACTTGTTGGACATGTATCGCAACACACATGAAATGCTCTATTGCCTCTGGCTTTACAGCTGAATCAAGAGGGCATCAATGTTGCGTTTGCCCTCTGGACCTTTGCTATACCAAGATGAGACATAGTCACCATAGACTAAGTCCCGGTACTTTTGTGGCTCATCCCTGCTCACAAGTTGCGGGGCAGTGCATATTTTCCTGGATTTTGGTGGATCATAGAATGTGGCTACTGATAATCGGGCACGCTCGGCATTGACAACAGCTCGATGAACAGAGCTCTTGTATCTTCCATTGGTTATGATCTGGAGAATGGTAAGCAACATGAGTAACAATGGTTTAAAGAAGTCAAATCTTGAAATAACATTTTTTTTGACCAAGAATACAGCAGGGGAATGAAATAACATATTTGCAGTGCCTAAAAAATGTGGTAAGTAGACAAGACAGGTGCCACAGGAGAAAGTTTTCAGCTGAACTTTGGATAGACCCCTCTGTCCAAAGTCCTTGCCTATCTAGTGTGAAAATAACAAAATATGCGCCCAGCAGGAAGAAGGCAAAACATCATCCCAGGTTCAAAAACGATGGTGCAAAACACCAAAATTAGTAAATGACAATAAATCATGTCAATAGTACCTCTGTCTGGTCAGCCAAAATTACAAGGATCGCGTCCGGCAAAGGGGGGACAGGTATCCACATTCCATCCTTCAATACCTCGAGCCCACCCACGTCATCTTGTATCAGGAGCGTTATTGCTCCAAAATCAGAGTGTGGTTGTAGTCCAAGAGCAAGATCTGGTTGCGGACAAGGAGAGTAGTAGCTAATTGTGATATTCTGGTGAACTTTTCCTACTGCTTCTTCTATGTAAGATGGTGGTAGGTTCAGACTTATAGAAATGATTTGCAGCAATCTTTGAGCAAGATCCTTCATGCTGTTACTGTATTTTACAACAGTATCCCTGCAAAGATTACACGTATTAGCTATTGTGTGATATATAGGAAAAAGATAGCTGCCGTGCTTTGTTCTGAATATGGACGTAAAATCTGTATGTTTGAACTATTTTTTTTCTTCCCTCCCTTGTAACAATGAAGCACATAGCTAGATTGGTGACTTTGGAAAGAATTTAGAACGGTGTGAATACTGGTCCATAACATAGTTAACAAGGCTAGGTTGCGCACTTTCCGTTGATTAAACATAGTTTTTGGGCATGAACGCAGTGTGAATTCAATGGTTACTCCCTCCGCCCCTATGAACTTGTCGCTTTGTAGTTCAAAAATGAACTACAAAGCGACAAGTTCATGGGGACGGATGGAGTACTTGTTACCACATCTGAGCATAAAACTCCATAAATCTCTTTGCAATTATAGTTCTGCCTATTAGCCAAACAATGTTGACTTATTTTCACGACAAACTTATCAGTAACTCCACGATTTCAGATGGAGGATAGCTCTTTTGTTGGCAGTAATCACCTGTAACCAGGGACGAAATCCGGCCAGTGGGAGGGGTCGCGTCTGGACTCCGGCAGTGTGTGATGGTCGAAGTAGTCGCGCCAGTCGAGCACGGCGTCGTCATTGGCGAGCATACGGCTGCCGTATCCTTCCGCCGCCGCGCCCCTGGCCGGGTCGCATGCGAACCGGAGCTTGTCCTCCATGGACGAGCGGAAGAAGGCGAGGCCGGCCCCGCGCATCGCTTCGAGGAGCTCCCGCGGCACGCCGTGGCCGACCACGTGGAAAGCGCCCCAGTCCGCGCACGCGGCGCGGACCGCATCGGCCGCGGAGGCGGACGAGAGGTTGACGACCGGGAAGGAGAGCGCGGCGGCGCGGTGGGGGGAAGAGGCGGCCGGGCGGTGCTCGGGAGGCTGGACGTACTGAGCCGGGAGGTGGGACACACCGGCGTCGGCGAGGGCCTGGACGCGCGCCGGCGCAGCGGTTTCCATCGGCGCGGTGGCGGCGGCGAACCTGGGCGATTTGGTAGTTAGCGGCAACGATCCAACGACACGTGCTTTCCCCAGCCTTCAGCCAGTTGACAAACATTCGACAAGTTATATCGAGAATTAATATGAATAAATTTGAAGAAAAAAATGAAAAGGGGGCGTTGCGAGAATCGAACTCGCGACCTCTCGCACCCAAAGCGAGAATCATACCACTAGACCAAACGCCCTTTTTGCTACTATTTCATAAGAAAATACTATATATAAATTAATTCCAACTTGCTGCACGAAAGCATTGAATTTGTACACCGTCACCACCCACGGAAATTTTTGGAGTTCAGGAAGCTTTCACCAGGCTGCGGGCTGGCATGGGCCCATTTTTTCGGGTCTTGTCGTGCTTGGGCCGTGCCTTTTTTTGCGGGCCTCGGACCGACCAATTTGGCCCGACACATATGGCCACTTATAACCTGACCGGCCTGACATGAGGTGGTTCGTCGTGCTTTCGGGCCATGGGCCGTTTCGAGCTATGCGGGCCAAGTTTCGGGCCGCCCGTTAATCGGGTCGTGCCGAACCGGCACTACGGGCCTACGACTGAGCCCAAGTATGGACCGGTAGTGCTTTTGGGCCAGCCCAAGCCCGGTCTCCTCCATGTCGGGTCGGGTTCGTGTCGGGTCAATTCTACCGGACTTCGGGCTGGCCGGCCTATTTAGCCATCTTTAGGTGGACGTGCTGGCTGGGAGCGCCTCAGCATCTACCTCTGCCCCTGAAGTTTAGGAGTATTTTGCATTTAGTTCTTGTTCAGTCATCAAACAATTTTAATCCACTGATTTTTCAATGTACTCCAGAATGCACTGCATTGCAAGCAGGACTTTCTCAAGATAAAAGTAGAATTAATCTTGCCTGTTCTTGATGAAAGATTGTCCAGATTCAGTGTTATTGTTTTCTCAAAAGTTTAGGATTTTGTCAATTAAGATTTCCACCTTAGTTCAATTAGCGATTTGTTTTTCAGAAAAATCATGAATTTTAGTTCAAAATTTAAACAAACCTCAAATAGTCCATGGAAAAGGCACTCACTTCCAATTTTTATTTTTGGAACCCAGCTGAGAATTTTTGAAAATGTCTTTATCTTGATAGCTTTCTTGATCTTGTCATCATCAGATGCAGTTACTCGTCCACCATGCGACTAAATTGTTAGCTTATTAAGGTTGAAATTAAGATTTGTTCAGTTAAACTAAGACTTCTAGAAGGAAAGAAAAAATACAGATGTTTCAAGTGATGATAGATCCAACCAAATGGGAAGAGTGTTACACCACGCTAATTGTACACATTGATAACACTAGAAATACAATCGGCAGTGGCAAACGACGGATTCTGGGATCTGGGCGTGCCAAGTACGTTGATTTTAAACCTGCGTCACACACTCCAGCTCAGTTATTGAACTTCATGTCTACAATCATCAGCATGCCAAGGCCCCAGGTATACATCAAATGCGGTTACTCGTCCACCATGCGACTAAATTGTTAGCTTATTAAGGTTGAAATTAAGATTTGTTCAGTTAAACTAATACTTCTAGAAGGAAAGAAAAAATACAGATGTTTCAAGTGATGATAGATCCAACCAAATGGGAAGAGTGTTACACCACGCTAATTGTACACATTGATAACACTAGAAATACAATCGGCAGTGGCAAACGACGGATTCTGGGATCTGGGCGTGCCAAGTACACATTGATCACACACTCCAGCTCAGTTATTGAACTTCATGTCTACAATCATCAGCATGCCAAGGCCCCAGGTATACATCAAATGCGGTTACTCGTCCACCATGCGACTAAATTGTTAGCTTATTAAGGTTGAAATTAAGATTTGTTCAGTTAAACTAATACTTCTAGAAGGAAAGAAAAAATACAGATGTTTCAAGTGATGATAGATCCAACCAAATGGGAAGAGTGTTACACCACGCTAATTGTACACATTGATAACACTAGAAATACAATCGGCAGTGGCAAACGACGGATTCTGGGATCTGGGCGTGCCAAGTACACATTGATCACACACTCCAGCTCAGTTATTGAACTTCATGTCTACAATCATCAGCATGCCAAGGCCCCAGGTATACATCAAATGCGGTTACTCGTCCACCATGCGACTAAATTGTTAGCTTATTAAGGTTGAAATTAAGATTTGTTCA
>JAYESD010000348.1:0-37500 GCA_036927565.1 Tuctoria greenei
AACATGGAATACAAGCTCGATCTCGAAGAAAAATGTATTTACGGTCATTCTATGGAAGAAAATGTCGTTTTGAGCAAAATCGAAGGCTAACCCCTTTGAATTCGAGCGAACATTTGAATTTTTTAAAAATCCCCAAAAACTTACATATGGCTCGTAATGCATATACAACATGGAATACAAGCTCATCCTCAAAGAAAAATGAATTTACGGTCATTCTATGGAAGAAAACGTCGTTTTGAGCAAAATCGAAGGCAACCCCTTTGAATTCGAGCAAACATTTGAATTTTTTAAAAATCCCCGAAAACTTATGTATGGCTACGTAATACATATACAACATGGAATATAAGCTCGTCCTCGAAGAAAAATGAATTTACGGTCATTCTATGGAAGAAAACATCGTTTTGAGCAAAATCGAAGGCTAACCCCTTTGAATTCGAGCGAAAAATTGAAATTTTTAAAAATCCCCGAAATCTTACGTATGGCTACGTAATGCATATACAACATGGAATACAAGCTCGATCTCGAAGAAAAATGAATTTACGGTCATTATATGGACGAAAACGTCATTTTGAGCAAAATTGAAGGTAACCCCCTTTGAATTCGAGCGAAATTTTAAACTTTTTAAAAATTCCAAAAACATACGTATGGCTACGTAATGCATATACAACATGGAATACAAGCTCGATCTCGAAGAAAAATGAATTTACGGTCAATATATGGACGAAAATGTCGTTTTGAGCAAAATCGAAGGCTAACCCCTTTGAGTTCGAGCGAACATTTGAATTTTTTATAAATCCCCGAAAACTTACGTATGGCTACGTAATGCATATAAAACATGGAATACAAGCTCGATCTCGAAGAAAATGAATTTACGGTCATTCTATGGAAGAAAACGTCGTTTTGAGCAAAATCGAAGGCTAACACTTTTGAATTCGAGCGGAATTTTGAATTTTTTAAAAATCCCCAAAAACTTACGTATGTCTACTTAATGCATATACAACATGGAATACAAGCTCGAACTCGAAGAAAAATGAATTTACGGTCATTCTATGGAAGAAAACGTCGTTTTAAGCAAAATCGAAGGCTAACCCCTTTGAATTCGAGCGAACATTTGAATTTTTTAAAAATCCCCGAAAACTTACGTATGGCTACGTAATGCATATACAACATGGAATACAAGCTCGTCCTCGAAGAAAAATGAATTTACGGTCATTCTATGGAAGAAAACGTCGTTTGGAGCAAAATCGAAGGCTAACCCCTTTGAGTTCGAGCGAACATTTGAATTTTTTATAAATCCCCAAAAACTTATGTATGGTTACATAATGCATATAAAACATGGAATACAAGCTCGATCTCGAAGAAAAATGAATTTACGGTGATTCTATGGAAGAAAACGTCGTTTTGAGCAAAATCGAAGGCTAGCCCCTTTGAATTCGAGCGAAATTTTGAATTTTTTAAAATCCCCAAAAACTTACTTATGGCTACTTAATGCATATACAACATGGAATACAAGCTCGACCTTGAAGAAAAATGAATTTACGGTCATTCTATGGAAGAAAACGTCATTTTGAGCAAAATCAAAGGAATTCGAGCGAAAATTTGAATTTTTAAAAATCCCTGAAAACTTACGTATGGCTACGTAATGAATATACAACATGGAATACAAGCTCGATCTCGAAGAAAAATGAATTTAAGGTCATTATATGGAAGAAAACGTCGTTTTGAGCAAAATCGAAGGCTAACCCCTCTGAATTCGAGCGAAATTTTAAACTTTTTAAAAATCCTCGAAAACTTACGTATGGCTATGTAATGCATATACAACATGGAATACAAGCTCAATCTTGAATAAAAATGAATTTATGGTCAATATATGGACGAAAACATCATTTTGAGCAATATCGAAGGCTAACCCCTTTGAGTTCGAGCGAACATTTGAATTTTTTATAAATCCCCAAAAACTTATGTATGGCTACATAATGCATATAAAACATGGAATACAAGCTCGATCTCGAAGAAAAATGAATTTCCGGTCATTCTATGGAAGAAAACGTCGTTTTGAGCAAAATCGAAGGCTAACCCCTTTGAATTTGAGCGAAATTTTGAATTTTTTAAAAATGCCCAAAAACTTAAGTATGGTTAAGTAATGCATATACCACATGGAATACAAGCTCGATCTCGAAGGAAAATGAATTTACGGTCATTCTATGGAAGAGAACGTTGTTTTGAGCACAATTGAAGGCTAACCCCTTTGAATTCGAGCAAACATTTGATTTTTTTAAAAATCCCCGAAAACTTACGTTTGGCTACGTAATGCATATACAACATGGAATACAAGCTCGTCCTTGAAGAAAAATGAATTTACGGTCATTCTGTGGAAGAAAACGTCGTTTTGAGCAAAATCGAAGGTTAACCCCTTTGAATTCGAGCGAAATTTTAAACTTTTTAAAAATCCCCGAAAACTTACGTATGGGTACGTAATGCACATAAAACATGGAATACAAGCTCGATCTCGAAGAAAATTGAATTTACGGTCATTCTATGGAAGAAAACGTCGTTTTGAGCAAAATCGAAGGTTAACCCCTTTGAATTCGAGCGGAATTTTGATTTTTTTAAAAATCCTCAAAAACTTACGTATGGCTACTTAATGCATATACAACATGGAATACAAGCTCGACCTCGAAGAAAAATGAATTTACGGTCATTCTATGGAAGAAAACGTCGTTTTGCGCAAAATCGAAGGCTAACCCCTTTGAATTTGAGCGAACATTTGAATTTTTGAAAAATCCCCGAAAACTTACGTATGGCTCGTAATGCATATACAACATGTAATACATTCTCGTCCTGGAAGAAAAATGAATTTACGGTCATTCTATGGAAGAAAACGTCGTTTTGAGCAAAATCGAAGGCTACCCCTTTGAATTCGAGCAAAATTTTGAATTTTTTAAAAATCCCCAAAAACTTACGCATGGCTACATAATGCATATACAACATGGAATACAAGCTCGATCTCAAAGAAAAATGAATTTACGGTCATTCTATGGAAAAAACGTCGTTTTGAGCAAAATCGAAGGCAACCCCTTTGAATTCGAGCAAACATTTGAATTTTTTAAAAATCCCCGAAAACTTATGTATGGCTACGTATTGCATATACAATATGAAATACAAGCTCTATATCGAAGAAAAATGAATTTTTGGCCATTTTATAAATGAAAACGTCGTTTTGAGCAAAATCGAAGGCTAACTGACCCCTTTGAATTCACGCGAAAATGTAAAATTTTTAAAAATCCCCAAAAACTTACATATGGCTACGTAATGCATATACAACATGCAATACAAGCTCGATCTCGAAGAAAAACGAATTTACGATCATTATATGGACGAAAATGTCGTTTTGAGCAAAATTGAAGGTTAACCCCCTTTGAATTCGAGCGAAATTTTAAACTTTTGAAAAATCCCCGAAAACTTACGTATGGCTACGTAATGCATATACAACATGGAATACAAGCTCAATCTCGAAGAAAAATGATATTACGGTCAATATATGGACAAAAACATCGTTTTGAGCAAAATCGAAGGCTAACCCCTTTGAGTTCGAGCGAACATTTGAATTTTTTATAAATCCCCGAAAACTTACATATGGCTACGTAATGCATATAAAACATGGAATACAAGCTCGATCTCGAAGAAAAATGAATTTACGGTCATTCTATGGAAGACAACGTCGTTTTGAGCAAAATCGAAAGGCTACCCCTTTGAATTCGAGCGGAATTTTGAATTTTTTAAAAATCCCCAAAAACTTCCATATGGCTACTTAATGTATATACAACATGGAATACAAGCTTGACCTCGAAGAAAAATGAATTTACGGTCATTCTATGGAAGAAAACGTCGTTTTGAGCAAAATCAAAGGCTAACCCTTTTGAATTCGAGCGAACATTTGAATTTTTTAAAAATCCCCGAAAACTTACGTATGGCTACGTAATGCATATACAACATGGAATACAAGCTCGTCCTCGAAGAAAAATGAATTTACGGTCATTCTATGGAAGAAAACATCATTTTGAGCAAAATCGAAGGCTAATCCCTTTGAATTCGAGCGAAATCTTGATTTTTTTAAAAATCCCCAAAAACTTACGTATGGCTATGTAATGCATATACAACATGGAATACAAGCTCGATCTCGAAGAAAAATGAATTTACGGTCATTCTATGGAAAAAAAACGTCGTTTTGAGCAAAATCGAAGGCAACCCCTTTGAATTCGAGCAAACATTTGAATTTTTTAAAAATCCCCGAAAACTTACGTATGGCTACGTAATACGTATACAACATGGAATACAAGCTCGTCCTCGAAGAAAATGAATTTACTGTCATTCTATGGAAGAAAACTTCGTTTTGAGATCGAAGGTAACCCCTTTGAATTCGAGCGAAATTTTAAACTTTTAAAAATCCCCGAAAACTTACGTATGGCTACGTAATGCATATACAACATGGAATACAAGCTCGATCTCGAAGAAAAATGAATTTACCGGTCATTATATGGACGAAAATGTCGTTTTGAGCAAAATTGAAGGTTAACCCCCTTTGAATTCAAGCGAAATTTAAACTTTTTAAAAATCCCCGAAAACTTACGGATGGCTACGTAATGCATATACAACATGGAATACAAGCTCGATCTCGAAGAAAAATGAATTTACGGTCAATATATGGATGAAAACATCGTTTTGAGCAAAATCGAAGGCTAACCCCTTTGAGTTCGAGCGAACATTTGATTTTTTTATAAATCCCCAAAACTTACATATGGCTACATAATGCATATAAAACATGGAATACAAGCTCGATCTCGAAGAAAAATGAATTTAAGGTCATTCTATGGAAGAAAACGTCGTTTTGAGCAAAATCGAAGGAATTCGAGCGAAAATTTGAATTTTTTAAAAATCCCTAAAAACTTACGTATGGCTACGTAATGCATATACAACATGGAATACAAGCTCGATCTCGAAGAAAAATAAATTTACGGTCATTATATGGAAGAAAACGTCGTTTTGAGCAAAATCGAAGGCTAACCCCTTTGAATTCGAGCGAAAATTTGAAATTTTTAAAAATCCCCGAAAACTTACGTATGGCTATGTAATGCATATACATCATGAAATACAAGCTCGATCTCGAATAAAAATGAATTTACGGTCATTATATGGACGAAAACGTTGTTTTTAGCAAAATCGAAGGCTAACCCCTTTGAATTCGAGCGAAAATTTGAAATTTTTAAAATCCCCAAAAACTTACGTATAGCTACGTAATGCATATACAACATGTAATACAAGCTCGTCCTCGAAGAAAAATGAATTTACGGTCATTCTATGGAAGAAAACGTCGTTTTGAGCAAAATCGAAGGCTAACCTCTTTAAATTCGAGTGAAAATATGAAATTTTTAAAAATCCCCGAAAACTTACGTATGGCTACGTAATGCATATACAACATGGAATACAAGCTCGATCTCGAAGAAAAAAAATTTACGGTCATTATATGGACGAAAACGTCGTTTTGAGCAAAATTGAAGGCTAACCCCTTTGAATTCGAGCGAAATTTTAAAAATTTTAAAAATCCTTGAAAACTTACGTATGGCTATGTAATGCATATACAACATGGAATACAAGCTCGATCTCGAAGAAAAATGAATTTATGGTCAATATATGGACGAAAACATCGTTTTGAGCAAAACCGAAGGCTAACCCCTTTGAGATCGAGTGAACATTTTAATTTTTTATAAATCCCCGAAAACTTACGTATGGCTACGTAATGCATATAAAACATGGAATACAAGCTCAATCTCGAAGAAAAATGAATTTCCGGTCATTTTATGGAAGAAAACGTCGTTTTGAGCAAAATCGAAGGCTAACCCCTTTGAATTCGAGCGGAATTTTGATTTTTTTAAAAATCCCCAAAAACTTACGTATGGCTACTTAATGCATATACAACATGGAATACAAGCTTGACCTCGAATAAAAATGAATTTACGGTCATTCTATGGAAGAAAACGTCGTTTTGAGCAAAATCGAAGGCTAACCCCTTTGAATTCGAGCGAACATTTGAATTTTTTAAAAATCCCCGAAAACTTACGTATGGCTACGTAATGCATATACAACATGGAATACAAGCTCGTCCTCGAAGAAAAATGAATTTACGGTCATTCTATAGAAGAAAACATCGTTTTGAGCAAAATCGAAGGCTAACCCCTTTGAATTCGAGCGAAATCTTGAATTTTTTAAAAATCCCCAAAAACTTACGTATGGCTACGTAATGCATATACAACATGGAATACAAGCTCTATCTCGAAGAAAAATGAATTTACGGTCATTCTATGGAAAAAAACGTTGTTTTGAGCAAAATCGAAGGCAACCCCTTTGAATTCGAGCAAACATTTGATTTTTTTAAAAATCCCCGAAAACTTACGTATGGCTACGTAATACATATACAACATGGAATACAAGCTCGTCCTCGAAGAAAAATGAATTTACGATCATTCTATGGAAGAAAACATCGTTTTGAGCAAAATCGAAGGCTAACCCCTTTGAATTCGAGCGAAAATTTGAAATTTTTAAAAATCCTCGAAAACATACGTATGGCTACGTAATGCATATAAAACATGGAATACAAGCTCGATCTCAAAGAAAAATGAATTTACGGTCATTATATGGACGAAAACGTCGTTTTGAGCAAAATTGAAGGTTAACCCCCTTTGAATTCGAGCGAAATTTTAAACTTTTCAAAAATTCCCGAAAACTAACGTATGGCTACGTAATGCATATACAACATGAAATACAAGCTCGATGTTCAAGAAAAATGAATTTACGGTCAATATATGGACGAAAACGTCGTTTTGAGCAAAATCGAAGGCTAACCCCTTTGAGTTCGAGCGAAATTTTGAATTTTTTAAAAATCCCCAAAAACTTACGTATGGCTAAGTAATGCATATACAACATGGAATACAAGCTCGATCTCGAAGAAAAATGAATTTACGGTCATTCTATGGAAGAAAATGTCATTTTGAGCAAAATCGATGGCTAACCCCTTTGAATTTGAGCAAACATTTGAATTTTTTAAAAATCCCCAAAAACTTACGTATGACTACTTAATGCATATACAACATGGAATACAAGCTCGTCCTCGAAGAAAAATGAATTTACGGTCATTCTATGGAAGAAAACGTCATTTTGAGCAAAATCGAAGGCTAACCCCTTTGAATTCAAGCGAAATTTTAAACTTTTAAAAATCCCCGAAAACTTACGTATGGCTACGTAATGCATATACAACATGGAATACAAGCTCGATCTCGAAGAAAAATGAATTTATGGTCAATATATGGACGAAAACGTCATTTTGATCAAAATTGAAGGCTAACCTCTTTGAATTCAAGCGAAATTTAAACTTTTTAAAAATCCCCGAAAACTTACGGATGGCTACGTAATGCATATACAACATGGAATACGAGCTCGATCTCGAAGAAAAATGAATTTACGGTCAATATATGGACGAAAACGTCGTTTTGAGCAAAATCGAAGGCTAACCCCTTTGAGTTCGAGCGAATATTTGAATTTTTTATAAATCGCCAAAAACTTACGTATGGCTACATAATGCATATAAAACATGGAATACAAGCTCGATCTCGAAGAAAAATGAATTTAAGGTCATTCTATGGAAGAAAACGTCGTTTTGATCAAAATCGAAGGCTAGCCCCTTTGAATTCGAGCGAAATTTTGAATTTTTTAAAAATCCCCAAAAACTTACGTATGGCTACTTAATGCATATACAACATGGAATACAAGCTCAACCTTGAAGAAAAATGAATTTACGGTCATTCTATGGAAGAAAACGTCGTTTTGAGCAAAATCGAAGGAATTCGAGCGAAAATTTGAATTTTTTAAAAATCCCTGAAAACTTACGTATGGCTACGTAATGCATATACAACATGGAATACAAGCTCGATCTCGAAGAAAAATGAATTTACAGTCATTATATGGAAGAAAACGTCGTTTTGAGCAAAATCGAATGCTAACCCCTTTGAATTCGAGCGAAAATTTGAATTTTTTATAAATCCCCGAAAACTTATGTATGGCTACATAATGCATATAAAACATGGAATACAAGCTCGATCTCAAAGAAAAATGAATTTCCGGTCATTCTATGGAAGAAAACGTTTTTTTTGAGCAAAATCGAAGGCTAACCCCTTTGAATTCGAGCGAAATTTTGAATTTTTTATAAATCCCCGAAAACTTATTTATGGCTACGTAATGCATATAAAACATGGAATACAAGCTCGATCTCGAAGAAAAATGAATTTCGGTCATTCTATGGAAGAAAACGTCGTTTTGAGCAAAATCGAAGGCTAACCCCTTTGAATTCGAGCGAAATTTTGAATTTTTTAAAAATCCCCAAAAACTTACGTATGGCTACTTAATGCATATACAACATTGCATACAAGCTCGATCTCGAAGAAAAATGAATTTACGGTCATTCTATGGAAGAAAACGTCGTTTTGAGCAAAATCGAAGGCTAACCCCTTTGAATTCGAGCGAACATTTGAATTTTTTAAAAATCCCCGAAAACTTACGTATGGCTACGTAATGCATATACAACATGGAATACAAGCTCGCCCTCGAAGAAAAATAAATTTACGGTCATTCTATGGAAGAAAACATCGTTTTGAGCAAAATCGAAGGCTAACCCCTTTGAATTCGAGTGAAATTTTGAATTTTTTAAAAATACCCAAAAACTTACGTATGGCTAAGTAATGCATATACAACATGGAATACAAGCTCGATCTCGAAGAAAAATGAATTTACGGTCATTCTATGGAAGAGAACGTTGTTTTGAGCAAAATCGAAGGCTAACCCCTTTGAATTCGAGCGAAATTTTAAACTTTTTAAAAATCCCCGAAAACTTAGGTATGGCTACATAATGCATATAAAACATGGAATACAAGCTCGATCTCGAAGAAAAATGTATTTACGGTCATTCTATGGAAGAAAATGTCGTTTTGAGCAAAATCGAAGGCTAACCCCTTTGAATTCGAGCGGAATTTTGAATTTTTTAAAAATCCTCAAAAACTTACGTATGGCTACTTAATGCATATACAACATGGAATACAAGCTCTACCTCGAAGAAAAATTAATTTATGATTATTCTATGGAAGAAAACGTCGTTTTGCGCAAAATCGAAGGCTAACCCCTTTGAATTCGAGCGAACATTTGAATCTTTTAAAAATCCCCAAAAACTTACATATGGCTCGTAATGCATATACAACATGGAATACAAGCTCATCCTCAAAGAAAAATGAATTTACGGTCATTCTATGGAAGAAAACGTCGTTTTGAGCAAAATCGAAGGCAACCCCTTTGAATTCGAGCAAACATTTGAATTTTTTAAAAATCCCCAAAAACTTACGTATGGCTACGTAATACATATACAACATGGAATATAAGCTCGTCCTCGTAGAAAAATGAATTTACGGTCATTCTATGGAAGAAAACATCGTTTTGAGCAAAATCGAAGGCTAACCCCTTTGAATTCGAGCGAAAATTTGAAATTTTTAAAAATCCCCGAAATCTTACGTATGGCTACGTAATGCATATACAACATGGAATATAAGCTCGATCTCGAAGAAAAATGAATTTACGGTCATTATATGGACGAAAACGTCATTTTGAGCAAAATTGAAGGTAACCCCCTTTGAATTCGAGCGAAATTTTGAACTTTTTAAAAATCCCCAAAAACTTACGTATGGCTACGTAATGCATATACAACATGGAATACAAGCTCGATCTCGAAGAAAAATGAATTTACGGTCAATATATGGACAAAAACATCGTTTTGAGCAAAATCGAAGGCTAACCCCTTTGAGTTCGAGCGAACATTTGAATTTTTTATAAATCCCCGAAAACTTACGTATGGCTACGTAATGCATATAAAACATGGAATACAAGCTCGATCTCGAAGAAAAATGAATTTGCGGTCATTCTATGGAAGAAAACGTCGTTTTGAGCAAAATCGAAGGCTAACCCTTTTGAATTCGAGCGGAATTTTGAATTTTTTAAAAATCCCCAAAAACTTACGTATGGCTACTTAATGCATATACAACATGGAATACAAGCTCGACCTCGAAGAAAAATGAATTTACGGTCATTCTATGGAAGAAAACGTCGTTTTGAGCAAAATGGAAGGCTAACCCCTTTGAATTCGAGCGAACATTTGAATTTTTTAAAAATCCCCGAAAACTTACGTATGGCTACGTAATGCATATACAACATGGAATACAAGCTCGATCTCGAAGAAAAATGAATTTACGGTCATTATATGGACGAAATCGTTGTTTTGAGCAAAATCGAAGGCTAACCCCTTTGAATTCGAGCGAAAATTTGAAATTTTTAAAAATCCCCGAAAACTTACGTATGGCTACGTAATGCATATACAACATGGAATACAAGCTTGTCCTCGAAGAAAAATGAATTTACGGTCATTCTATGGAAGAAAACGTCGTTTTGAGCAAAATCGAAGGCTAACCTCTTTAAATTCGAGTGAAAATATGAAATTTTTAAAAATCCCCGAAAACTTACGTATTGCTAGATAATGCATATACAACATGGAATACAAGCTCGATCTCGAAGAAAAATAAATTTACGGTCATTATATGGACGAAAACGTCGTTTTGAGCAAAATTGAAGGCTAACCCCTTCGAATTCGAGCGAAATTTTAAAAATTTTAAAAATCCTCGAAAACTTACGTATGGCTATGTAATGCATATACAACATGGAATACAAGCTCGATATCGAAGAAAAATGAATTTAAGGTCAATATATGGATGAAAACATCGTTTTGAGCAAAATCGAAGGCTAACCCCTTTGAGTTCGAGCGAACATTTGAATTTTTTATAAATCCATAAAAACTTACGTATGGCTATGTAATGCATATAAAACATGGAATACAAGCTCGATTTCGAAGAAAAATGAATTTCCGGTCATTCTATGGAAGAAAACGACGTTTTGAGCAAAATCGAAGGCTTAACCCCTTTGAATTCGAGCGAAATTTTGATTTTTTTAAAAATCCCCGAAAACTTACGTATGGCTACATAATGCATATACAACATGGAATACAAGCTCGTCCTCGAAGAAAAATGAATTTATGGTCATTCTGTGGAAGAAAACGTCGTTTTGAGCAAAATCGAAGGCTAACCCCTTTGAATTTGAGCGAAATTTTGAATTTTTAAAAATCCCCAAAAACTTACGTATGGCTAAGTAATGCATATACAACATGGAATACAAGCTCGATCTCGAAAGAAAAAATGAATTTACGGTCATTCTATGGAAGAGAACGTTGTTTTGAGCAAAATCGAAGGCTAACCCCTCTGAATTTGAGCGAAAATTTGAATTTTTAAAAATCCCCGAAAACTTACGTATGAATACGTAATGCATATACAACATGGAATACAAGCTCGTCCTTGAAGAAAAATGAATTTACGGTCATTCTGTGGAAGAAAACGTCGTTTTGAGCAAAATCGAAGGCTAACCCCTTTGAATTCGAGCGAAATTTTAAACTTTTTAAAAATCCCCGAAAACTTACGTATGGCTACGTAATGCATATAAAACATGGAATACAAGCTCGATCTCGAAGAAAAATGTATTTACGGTCATTCTATGGAAGAAAATGTCGTTTTGAGCAAAATCGAAGGCTAACCCCTTTGAATTCGAGCGAACATTTGAATTTTTTAAAAATCCCCAAAAACTTACATATGGCTCGTAATGCATATACAACATGGAATACAAGCTCATCCTCAAAGAAAAATGAATTTACGGTCATTCTATGGAAGAAAACGTCGTTTTGAGCAAAATCGAAGGCAACCCCTTTGAATTCGAGCAAACATTTGAATTTTTTAAAAATCCCCGAAAACTTATGTATGGCTACGTAATACATATACAACATGGAATATAAGCTCGTCCTCGAAGAAAAATGAATTTACGGTCATTCTATGGAAGAAAACATCGTTTTGAGCAAAATCGAAGGCTAACCCCTTTGAATTCGAGCGAAAAATTGAAATTTTTAAAAATCCCCGAAATCTTACGTATGGCTACGTAATGCATATACAACATGGAATACAAGCTCGATCTCGAAGAAAAATGAATTTACGGTCATTATATGGACGAAAACGTCATTTTGAGCAAAATTGAAGGTAACCCCCTTTGAATTCGAGCGAAATTTTAAACTTTTTAAAAATTCCCAAAAACATACGTATGGCTACGTAATGCATATACAACATGGAATACAAGCTCGATCTCGAAGAAAAATGAATTTACGGTCAATATATGGACGAAAATGTCGTTTTGAGCAAAATCGAAGGCTAACCCCTTTGAGTTCGAGCGAACATTTGAATTTTTTATAAATCCCCGAAAACTTACGTATGGCTACGTAATGCATATAAAACATGGAATACAAGCTCGATCTCGAAGAAAAATGAATTTACGGTCATTCTATGGAAGAAAACGTCGTTTTGAGCAAAATCGAAGGCTAACACTTTTGAATTCGAGCGGAATTTTGAATTTTTTAAAAATCCCCAAAAACTTACGTATGTCTACTTAATGCATATACAACATGGAATACAAGCTCGAACTCGAAGAAAAATGAATTTACGGTCATTCTATGGAAGAAAACGTCGTTTTAAGCAAAATCGAAGGCTAACCCCTTTGAATTCGAGCGAACATTTGAATTTTTTAAAAATCCCCGAAAACTTACGTATGGCTACGTAATGCATATACAACATGGAATACAAGCTCGTCCTCGAAGAAAAATGAATTTACGGTCATTCTATGGAAGAAAACGTCGTTTGGAGCAAAATCGAAGGCTAACCCCTTTGAGTTCGAGCGAACATTTGAATTTTTTATAAATCCCCAAAAACTTATGTATGGTTACATAATGCATATAAAACATGGAATACAAGCTCGATCTCGAAGAAAAATGAATTTACGGTGATTCTATGGAAGAAAACGTCGTTTTGAGCAAAATCGAAGGCTAGCCCCTTTGAATTCGAGCGAAATTTTGAATTTTTTAAAAATCCCCAAAAACTTACTTATGGCTACTTAATGCATATACAACATGGAATACAAGCTCGACCTTGAAGAAAAATGAATTTACGGTCATTCTATGGAAGAAAACGTCATTTTGAGCAAAATCAAAGGAATTCGAGCGAAAATTTGAATTTTTAAAAATCCCTGAAAACTTACGTATGGCTACGTAATGAATATACAACATGGAATACAAGCTCGATCTCGAAGAAAAATGAATTTAAGGTCATTATATGGAAGAAAACGTCGTTTTGAGCAAAATCGAAGGCTAACCCCTCTGAATTCGAGCGAAATTTTAAACTTTTTAAAAATCCTCGAAAACTTACGTATGGCTATGTAATGCATATACAACATGGAATACAAGCTCAATCTTGAATAAAAATGAATTTATGGTCAATATATGGACGAAAACATCATTTTGAGCAATATCGAAGGCTAACCCCTTTGAGTTCGAGCGAACATTTGAATTTTTTATAAATCCCCAAAAACTTATGTATGGCTACATAATGCATATAAAACATGGAATACAAGCTCGATCTCGAAGAAAAATGAATTTCCGGTCATTCTATGGAAGAAAACGTCGTTTTGAGCAAAATCGAAGGCTAACCCCTTTGAATTTGAGCGAAATTTTGAATTTTTTAAAAATGCCCAAAAACTTAAGTATGGTTAAGTAATGCATATACCACATGGAATACAAGCTCGATCTCGAAGGAAAATGAATTTACGGTCATTCTATGGAAGAGAACGTTGTTTTGAGCACAATTGAAGGCTAACCCCTTTGAATTCGAGCAAACATTTGATTTTTTTAAAAATCCCCGAAAACTTACGTTTGGCTACGTAATGCATATACAACATGGAATACAAGCTCGTCCTTGAAGAAAAATGAATTTACGGTCATTCTGTGGAAGAAAACGTCGTTTTGAGCAAAATCGAAGGTTAACCCCTTTGAATTCGAGCGAAATTTTAAACTTTTTAAAAATCCCCGAAAACTTACGTATGGGTACGTAATGCACATAAAACATGGAATACAAGCTCGATCTCGAAGAAAATTGAATTTACGGTCATTCTATGGAAGAAAACGTCGTTTTGAGCAAAATCGAAGGTTAACCCCTTTGAATTCGAGCGGAATTTTGATTTTTTTAAAAATCCTCAAAAACTTACGTATGGCTACTTAATGCATATACAACATGGAATACAAGCTCGACCTCGAAGAAAAATGAATTTACGGTCATTCTATGGAAGAAAACGTCGTTTTGCGCAAAATCGAAGGCTAACCCCTTTGAATTTGAGCGAACATTTGAATTTTTGAAAAATCCCCGAAAACTTACGTATGGCTCGTAATGCATATACAACATGTAATACATTCTCGTCCTGGAAGAAAAATGAATTTACGGTCATTCTATGGAAGAAAACGTCGTTTTGAGCAAAATCGAAGGCTAACCCCTTTGAATTCGAGCAAAATTTTGAATTTTTTAAAAATCCCCAAAAACTTACGCATGGCTACATAATGCATATACAACATGGAATACAAGCTCGATCTCAAAGAAAAATGAATTTACGGTCATTCTATGGAAAAAACGTCGTTTTGAGCAAAATCGAAGGCAACCCCTTTGAATTCGAGCAAACATTTGAATTTTTTAAAAATCCCCGAAAACTTATGTATGGCTACGTATTGCATATACAATATGAAATACAAGCTCTATATCGAAGAAAAATGAATTTTTGGCCATTTTATAAATGAAAACGTCGTTTTGAGCAAAATCGAAGGCTAACTGACCCCTTTGAATTCACGCGAAAATGTAAAATTTTTAAAAATCCCCAAAAACTTACATATGGCTACGTAATGCATATACAACATGCAATACAAGCTCGATCTCGAAGAAAAACGAATTTACGATCATTATATGGACGAAAATGTCGTTTTGAGCAAAATTGAAGGTTAACCCCCTTTGAATTCGAGCGAAATTTTAAACTTTTGAAAAATCCCCGAAAACTTACGTATGGCTACGTAATGCATATACAACATGGAATACAAGCTCAATCTCGAAGAAAAATGATATTACGGTCAATATATGGACAAAAACATCGTTTTGAGCAAAATCGAAGGCTAACCCCTTTGAGTTCGAGCGAACATTTGAATTTTTTATAAATCCCCGAAAACTTACATATGGCTACGTAATGCATATAAAACATGGAATACAAGCTCGATCTCGAAGAAAAATGAATTTACGGTCATTCTATGGAAGACAACGTCGTTTTGAGCAAAATCGAAAGGCTACCCCTTTGAATTCGAGCGGAATTTTGAATTTTTTAAAAATCCCCAAAAACTTCCATATGGCTACTTAATGTATATACAACATGGAATACAAGCTTGACCTCGAAGAAAAATGAATTTACGGTCATTCTATGGAAGAAAACGTCGTTTTGAGCAAAATCAAAGGCTAACCCTTTTGAATTCGAGCGAACATTTGAATTTTTTAAAAATCCCCGAAAACTTACGTATGGCTACGTAATGCATATACAACATGGAATACAAGCTCGTCCTCGAAGAAAAATGAATTTACGGTCATTCTATGGAAGAAAACATCATTTTGAGCAAAATCGAAGGCTAATCCCTTTGAATTCGAGCGAAATCTTGATTTTTTTAAAAATCCCCAAAAACTTACGTATGGCTATGTAATGCATATACAACATGGAATACAAGCTCGATCTCGAAGAAAAATGAATTTACGGTCATTCTATGGAAAAAAACGTCGTTTTGAGCAAAATCGAAGGCAACCCCTTTGAATTCGAGCAAACATTTGAATTTTTTAAAAATCCCCGAAAACTTACGTATGGCTACGTAATACGTATACAACATGGAATACAAGCTCGTCCTCGAAGAAAAATGAATTTACTGTCATTCTATGGAAGAAAACTTCGTTTTGAGATCGAAGGTAACCCCTTTGAATTCGAGCGAAATTTTAAACTTTTTAAAAATCCCCGAAAACTTACGTATGGCTACGTAATGCATATACAACATGGAATACAAGCTCGATCTCGAAGAAAAATGAATTTACGGTCATTATATGGACGAAAATGTCGTTTTGAGCAAAATTGAAGGTTAACCCCCTTTGAATTCAAGCGAAATTTAAACTTTTTAAAAATCCCCGAAAACTTACGGATGGCTACGTAATGCATATACAACATGGAATACAAGCTCGATCTCGAAGAAAAATGAATTTACGGTCAATATATGGATGAAAACATCGTTTTGAGCAAAATCGAAGGCTAACCCCTTTGAGTTCGAGCGAACATTTGATTTTTTTATAAATCCCCAAAACTTACATATGGCTACATAATGCATATAAAACATGGAATACAAGCTCGATCTCGAAGAAAAATGAATTTAAGGTCATTCTATGGAAGAAAACGTCGTTTTGAGCAAAATCGAAGGAATTCGAGCGAAAATTTGAATTTTTTAAAAATCCCTAAAAACTTACGTATGGCTACGTAATGCATATACAACATGGAATACAAGCTCGATCTCGAAGAAAAATAAATTTACGGTCATTATATGGAAGAAAACGTCGTTTTGAGCAAAATCGAAGGCTAACCCCTTTGAATTCGAGCGAAAATTTGAAATTTTTAAAAATCCCCGAAAACTTACGTATGGCTATGTAATGCATATACATCATGAAATACAAGCTCGATCTCGAATAAAAATGAATTTACGGTCATTATATGGACGAAAACGTTGTTTTTAGCAAAATCGAAGGCTAACCCCTTTGAATTCGAGCGAAAATTTGAAATTTTTAAAAATCCCCAAAAACTTACGTATAGCTACGTAATGCATATACAACATGTAATACAAGCTCGTCCTCGAAGAAAAATGAATTTACGGTCATTCTATGGAAGAAAACGTCGTTTTGAGCAAAATCGAAGGCTAACCTCTTTAAATTCGAGTGAAAATATGAAATTTTTAAAAATCCCCGAAAACTTACGTATGGCTACGTAATGCATATACAACATGGAATACAAGCTCGATCTCGAAGAAAAAAAATTTACGGTCATTATATGGACGAAAACGTCGTTTTGAGCAAAATTGAAGGCTAACCCCTTTGAATTCGAGCGAAATTTTAAAAATTTTAAAAATCCTTGAAAACTTACGTATGGCTATGTAATGCATATACAACATGGAATACAAGCTCGATCTCGAAGAAAAATGAATTTATGGTCAATATATGGACGAAAACATCGTTTTGAGCAAAACCGAAGGCTAACCCCTTTGAGATCGAGTGAACATTTTAATTTTTTATAAATCCCCGAAAACTTACGTATGGCTACGTAATGCATATAAAACATGGAATACAAGCTCAATCTCGAAGAAAAATGAATTTCCGGTCATTTTATGGAAGAAAACGTCGTTTTGAGCAAAATCGAAGGCTAACCCCTTTGAATTCGAGCGGAATTTTGATTTTTTTAAAAATCCCCAAAAACTTACGTATGGCTACTTAATGCATATACAACATGGAATACAAGCTTGACCTCGAATAAAAATGAATTTACGGTCATTCTATGGAAGAAAACGTCGTTTTGAGCAAAATCGAAGGCTAACCCCTTTGAATTCGAGCGAACATTTGAATTTTTTAAAAATCCCCGAAAACTTACGTATGGCTACGTAATGCATATACAACATGGAATACAAGCTCGTCCTCGAAGAAAAATGAATTTACGGTCATTCTATAGAAGAAAACATCGTTTTGAGCAAAATCGAAGGCTAACCCCTTTGAATTCGAGCGAAATCTTGAATTTTTTTAAAAATCCCCAAAAACTTACGTATGGCTACGTAATGCATATACAACATGGAATACAAGCTCTATCTCGAAGAAAAATGAATTTACGGTCATTCTATGGAAAAAAACGTTGTTTTGAGCAAAATCGAAGGCAACCCCTTTGAATTCGAGCAAACATTTGATTTTTTTAAAAATCCCCGAAAACTTACGTATGGCTACGTAATACATATACAACATGGAATACAAGCTCGTCCTCGAAGAAAAATGAATTTACGATCATTCTATGGAAGAAAACATCGTTTTGAGCAAAATCGAAGGCTAACCCCTTTGAATTCGAGCGAAAATTTGAAATTTTTAAAAATCCTCGAAAACATACGTATGGCTACGTAATGCATATAAAACATGGAATACAAGCTCGATCTCAAAGAAAAATGAATTTACGGTCATTATATGGACGAAAACGTCGTTTTGAGCAAAATTGAAGGTTAACCCCCTTTGAATTCGAGCGAAATTTTAAACTTTTCAAAAATTCCCGAAAACTAACGTATGGCTACGTAATGCATATACAACATGAAATACAAGCTCGATGTTCAAGAAAAATGAATTTACGGTCAATATATGGACGAAAACGTCGTTTTGAGCAAAATCGAAGGCTAACCCCTTTGAGTTCGAGCGAAATTTTGAATTTTTTAAAAATCCCCAAAAACTTACGTATGGCTAAGTAATGCATATACAACATGGAATACAAGCTCGATCTCGAAGAAAAATGAATTTACGGTCATTCTATGGAAGAAAATGTCATTTTGAGCAAAATCGATGGCTAACCCCTTTGAATTTGAGCAAACATTTGAATTTTTTAAAAATCCCCAAAAACTTACGTATGACTACTTAATGCATATACAACATGGAATACAAGCTCGTCCTCGAAGAAAAATGAATTTACGGTCATTCTATGGAAGAAAACGTCATTTTGAGCAAAATCGAAGGCTAACCCCTTTGAATTCAAGCGAAATTTTAAACTTTTTAAAAATCCCCGAAAACTTACGTATGGCTACGTAATGCATATACAACATGGAATACAAGCTCGATCTCGAAGAAAAATGAATTTATGGTCAATATATGGACGAAAACGTCATTTTGATCAAAATTGAAGGCTAACCTCTTTGAATTCAAGCGAAATTTAAACTTTTTAAAAATCCCCGAAAACTTACGGATGGCTACGTAATGCATATACAACATGGAATACGAGCTCGATCTCGAAGAAAAATGAATTTACGGTCAATATATGGACGAAAACGTCGTTTTGAGCAAAATCGAAGGCTAACCCCTTTGAGTTCGAGCGAATATTTGAATTTTTTATAAATCGCCAAAAACTTACGTATGGCTACATAATGCATATAAAACATGGAATACAAGCTCGATCTCGAAGAAAAATGAATTTAAGGTCATTCTATGGAAGAAAACGTCGTTTTGATCAAAATCGAAGGCTAGCCCCTTTGAATTCGAGCGAAATTTTGAATTTTTTAAAAATCCCCAAAAACTTACGTATGGCTACTTAATGCATATACAACATGGAATACAAGCTCAACCTTGAAGAAAAATGAATTTACGGTCATTCTATGGAAGAAAACGTCGTTTTGAGCAAAATCGAAGGAATTCGAGCGAAAATTTGAATTTTTTAAAAATCCCTGAAAACTTACGTATGGCTACGTAATGCATATACAACATGGAATACAAGCTCGATCTCGAAGAAAAATGAATTTACAGTCATTATATGGAAGAAAACGTCGTTTTGAGCAAAATCGAATGCTAACCCCTTTGAATTCGAGCGAAAATTTGAATTTTTTATAAATCCCCGAAAACTTATGTATGGCTACATAATGCATATAAAACATGGAATACAAGCTCGATCTCAAAGAAAAATGAATTTCCGGTCATTCTATGGAAGAAAACGTTTTTTTTGAGCAAAATCGAAGGCTAACCCCTTTGAATTCGAGCGAAATTTTGAATTTTTTATAAATCCCCGAAAACTTATTTATGGCTACGTAATGCATATAAAACATGGAATACAAGCTCGATCTCGAAGAAAAATGAATTTCCGGTCATTCTATGGAAGAAAACGTCGTTTTGAGCAAAATCGAAGGCTAACCCCTTTGAATTCGAGCGAAATTTTGAATTTTTTAAAAATCCCCAAAAACTTACGTATGGCTACTTAATGCATATACAACATTGCATACAAGCTCGATCTCGAAGAAAAATGAATTTACGGTCATTCTATGGAAGAAAACGTCGTTTTGAGCAAAATCGAAGGCTAACCCCTTTGAATTCGAGCGAACATTTGAATTTTTTAAAAATCCCCGAAAACTTACGTATGGCTACGTAATGCATATACAACATGGAATACAAGCTCGCCCTCGAAGAAAAATAAATTTACGGTCATTCTATGGAAGAAAACATCGTTTTGAGCAAAATCGAAGGCTAACCCCTTTGAATTCGAGTGAAATTTTGAATTTTTTAAAAATACCCAAAAACTTACGTATGGCTAAGTAATGCATATACAACATGGAATACAAGCTCGATCTCGAAGAAAAATGAATTTACGGTCATTCTATGGAAGAGAACGTTGTTTTGAGCAAAATCGAAGGCTAACCCCTTTGAATTCGAGCGAAATTTTAAACTTTTTAAAAATCCCCGAAAACTTAGGTATGGCTACATAATGCATATAAAACATGGAATACAAGCTCGATCTCGGAGAAAAATGTATTTACGGTCATTCTATGGAAGAAAATGTCGTTTTGAGCAAAATCGAAGGCTAACCCCTTTGAATTCGAGCGGAATTTTGAATTTTTTAAAAATCCTCAAAAACTTACGTATGGCTACTTAATGCATATACAACATGGAATACAAGCTCTACCTCGAAGAAAAATTAATTTATGATTATTCTATGGAAGAAAACGTCGTTTTGCGCAAAATCGAAGGCTAACCCCTTTGAATTCGAGCGAACATTTGAATTTTTAAAAAATCCCCGAAAACTTACATATGGCTTGTAATGCATATACAACATGGAATACAAGCTCGTCCTCGAAGAAAAATGAATTTACGGTCATTCTATGGAAGAAAACGTCGTTTTGAGCAAAATCGAAGGCTAACTCCTTTGAATTCGAGCGAAATTTTGAATTTTTTAAAAATCCCCAATGTCGATTGTTGGAGTCAGCGGATCTCCTGACACTGCTAAAGTGTTGAAGGAGTTTGTGGTTCGGTGTGGGCGCGCGGAGACTCAAGAAGGTGAATTGTGATTTAACACAGGAGACACAAGGATCTACGTGGTTCGGGCCGCCTTAGCGTAATACCCTACTCCACGGGTGTGTTGGTGTTGTATTAGCTTGTCACGTATGATTGCTTGTCAACGTCTGTGAATGTCTCCCTCGCGTGTATCGTCGGTCTGTCCTTTTATAGTACAAGGACAGACCGTTACAAGCTAGCCTGGCCCGACATGTGGCCCCGGCGGTTACTAGTATTGATACACGATTAATTGCTGTTAATGATTCTGTAACGGGCTCCGACAGTGTCGTTACTAGTGTTAAGATCGTCCGTTTAAGCGTCATTAATATGGCATTAATGACGCTTAATCGGGTCTTGAAGTCCTTGGCTCTCCTTTGAAGATCCGGAGCCATTACAAGGTCTTCCGGAGGTTAGAGGCTGCCAGCTCCGATGTTTGGACACGTGACAGCTCCGGAGCTTGCTGTGGGAAGCAGGTAGCTCCGGGGCTATCTGACACGTGTCAGGTCCGGAGCTTCTCTCAGTCAGGGGTTAAGTCCGGAGGTGCCATTTCGGTACCTGGCCCGGAGCTTCCCCCTTGTGGGTGGTAGCTCCGGTTTGGCAGTACACGTGGCGACCTAGGGATTAACCATGTTGGAGAAGCAGGTCCGGTCATGTCTGACAAGTGGGCCTCCGAGGGTCTTCAATCCAAGTAGACGGCCTTCCCTCGAGATCTTTGTAACCTCAGGGGGTGTACGGTTTTTAGGGTACCAACAGTGGCCCCCTGGACCTACCTCCGAGGAAGGTCACTGGGGTGAAGTCGTTCCGTCGGAGGTGGGTCCATCCTTGCGACTCTTTAACTGGGTCTTCAAGGGTCTTCGGAGGTGCCGTTGGCAGGGTTTTACAGTTAGATCCCGCCGCGTGGTGCACCCCAGGCGGCAGATGAGATCTTTGACGTGCGGATCTCACGCAATTGAAGGTCGCCGGTTCCCGATACGAAAACCGTATCGGTTCCGCGCGCCCTGTCAGGCCACCGCCTTTGGGTTTCCCGCCTCGTGATGACAACCGTTCGCCTGGGTAAGAGCTTCGACTTGATCGTCGGGGCGGTCCCGGGCCCTCTTGTCATCGGCTGGGTTGAATTCTTGAGTAGTATCTTCGACTTCCCTGCAATTTCCACCCAAGCGTTGTGAGGGCTTACTTAAGAAGGAAAGCGCGCACCGTCGGGAGTTCTTTACGCCTCTCATCTGATCTTGCGCTCAAACTCCCGAGTCATACTTCGCTCCTCTTCTCTTGCCTAGTTGTGCCGCGATGGAGTTGGGACTGCGTGAGAGTCGCCTGAAGACTGACAACAATTTGAAGAAGGTCCGGGCCCTCATGGGGTGGTCCTCGGACTTCTTCAACCGCTTGGTCCGTGCCGGCGGAGAGCTCCCCTTTGAGAAGGAGCGCGTTGGCGAGATGGTGTACTTTTCTTCGTACGCCATGGTGGGGCTGATTCCACCTTTTTCTTCTTTCTTCTTGATGCTGCTAGACTTCTATGGTCTGCAGCTATACCACCTTTGCCCTCACTCCATTCTCCTCGTGTCCATCTTTGTCCACTTCTGCGAGATGTGGGTGGGCATCCCCCCCTGCGTCGAGCTCTTCCGAACCTTCTTCACCGTTCACACCACCGGCCGGAGCAATGAGTACCTTGGCTTCTACTACTTCGTGAAGCGCAAGAAGTGCCCATTCAAGTACCTCCGGTCGTTCCCTTTCGGGAAGTGGGATGACTGGAAGAAAGATTGGATAGTCGTCAGGGTGGAGGAGCATGAGCGGTTGGAGCTCCCAGACGGTCTGCCTGGCATCGACACGTCGATATGGAGTGAAGTTCCGGTGCTGGCGGAAGCTTTCGACCCTGCCCTGACTAGGATCCGCCGATGCGTGGAGGGAGGATTGACTCCCCAGGCGGTGTTCTGCAACTTCCTGGCCAACAGGTGGGCGCCGCTGAAGAGGAGGGAGAAGCTCGCCTGGGCCCTCAACAACGTGATGGACGAAGACCGGGTTGAGACCGGGTTGAAGTCCAACATGGTGGGGAAGGCCTTAGAGTTCCACCTCAAGAAATTCCAGCACGGCATCGACGTCGACAGTGATGACTTGACTCCACCGTCGGCCTTTCTCCCCCTTAACATGGAAGTGGAGTTCAGCAGGGAGCTCCGGCGGACGATGCCCGCGCTTGACGACCTTGGTGTCGTCGAGAGAAGACCAACCACCCGGGTGGCAATCCCCGGGGTGCCCGAAGACGGCTCGGTCCCTGCTCCACAGCCGAGGGTCGAGGTCATCGGCAAGGGCAAGGAGCTGGCGGAGGAGCCGGAGAGTCGGAAGAGGAAGCTACGAAATGCTGACGGAAGGTCCGTCAGGCCCGCTACTTCCGCCTCGGTTCCTTCTCCCCAGGGGGGGAGATCTTCTGCCGTCGTGGCGACTGTCCCCGTAGTGGGGTCCTTCCGGAACGATACTGTTCCTGCAGTGGGATCCTCTCGGAGCACGTCTGTCCCCGTGGTGGAGCCCTCCTGGGGTGCTAGCTCCGGGTGCACGACTCCGGCACCTGGGACGGTGGGAGCCTCCAGGTCCAGGGGTTCCTCCCGATCGAGGAGAGCCTCGACCCGGGAAACGCCCGTGGCTGCGACAAGTTCTGGGGGGCCTCCCGGAGCTCCTACGCCGACCATGGCCAGCCCGGAACGTGCGGGAAAAAGGTTCCGCGCAAGCTGGTGCGGAAGCCTTCCAAGGTAATTTTTGATCTTTACCTTGGTTAACTTTTTAATTGTAGCGATTGTTTGTTAATTTTCTTTATCCATCCTCTGCAGCGTCCCCAAGAAGGGGAGTGAAGCTCCACCCTCGGCCATGATGTCTGAGGCCGTGGGAGTTTCTGCTCCTGTCCCAGTGCCGCCCCAGGTGGTGGCTGAGGCTGCGACAGCTCCGACGCCGGCTGTCGTGGTCATGAACCTCGACTCGTCCCCAGAATTTCCCGTGGTAGCGCCGGACCACGGGAGTGAAGACACGCCAGCGGCACTTGTCTCGGAGGTTGAAGCTCCGGGTCCTGGTCTTGCAGTAGTGGAAGCTCCGGCTGTAGCGCCGGAAGAAGTAGTAGTCCCGGCCTCGGAGCCGGAACTTGTCGAAGCCCCGGCGATTGAGCCGGAGGTGACTGAAGCTCCGACATGCGAGCCGGAAGTCGAGGTAGTTCCGGCAGTTGAGCCGGTTACCTCTGAAGTACCGGTCGCTGAGCCGGTTATTGTTGGAGCGCCGGTCACAGAGCCGGCGGTTGAAGAGGCGAGGGAGCTCGAGCCTCCCTCGGAAGAGGTGTCCCGGTCAGAGCCTGTAGCAGCTCCTGTTCCGGAGGCGACGACGTTGATGGTACCTGCGCCGAGCCGGAGTGCCCAAGCGAAGTCGCTGCCCCCCTGCCCGAGGGGGCGAATGAAGACTTGGCGGTGGGGCCTTCTTCGATGGCGACTGAGGCCATCCCGGAGGATGGCCCTAGTGCCTTGGAAGCTCAGGGTTCCACTCTCGTAGAGTGGGACCCAATTTTTGTATGTGAAGACCCGCTGGAACCAGCGGAGAAGACCCCAGCAGGTCCGGAGCCCATCCCGCTGTCGATGTCTATCGACAACGCCTGCTCCAGTCTACGTTAGGTCCAACTGGCCTTCTTCCACGACAGCAAGGCTCTTGAAGAGGAGCGCCAAACCCTTAGGCGGTCGCGTAATCGGCTCCACTTTGAGACTAAGCTGGCGCAGTCGAGGATAGCGGACGACAAGGAGTGGATCAAGCGGGAGAAGATCCGCCTGGAGTACTGGGATAAGCTGCTCGATGACAGGGAGAGCATGACTCATGCCCTCGATGCTCAATCCCGGGAGATCCACGATCAGGCCAAGGCTGCCAACGACGCGGCCAATGCTCGGCACGAACAGCTTGAGGCCATCAACGCCGCACTCATCAAGCGCCGAGAGGCACTCGAAGGGAGGGAGAGACGGCTCGAGGACGAAGAGCAGAAACTCCTGGAGCTGCGGGATGACGTCCTGAGGAGGGAAGAGGAGCTCGCCGAGAAAGTAGCCCTGGCTGACAAGGGCCTCGAGGAGCGCACTAAGAATTTGGAAGAGCGCTGCCTCGAGGAAGAGGAGAAGACCTGGATGCGGGGGCAGGAACTCTACGAATACGAGTGTGCCCTTGTTGTCCGGGAGAAGAAAGTGGAGGCTAGGGAGAAGGACCTGGTCGATCGTCGGAACAAGATCCACCTCCGGGAGGAGGAGCTCGGAAGACTTTAGAGGCGGGTTGCTGCAAAGATTCAGCAAAACGCCAAAGAAGTTGAGCGCCTCGCCCGTGAGAATTCCGAACTGACGGCGGCCAAGAGATCCCTGGAAGAGGTGAAGAGCCTGAGGACGGCGGACTCACTGCGGATTTGGGAGTTCCTGGGCAAGGCCAATGATGCGCTGACGCCGATGGGTTTCAGCCCCGTGCGCCCGGATGATCCGGAGCCGGAGCCGGACCTTGCGCTGTAGGAGTTGAGCGCAGCAGGTAGCAAGCTCTCCAAGGTGGGCGTCGTCATCGCGGACCAACTGGAGGTCGAGGGGCAATCCCTGGCGAGGAACGTCACAGAATATGTGCTGACGTGCTACACCAGCCGGAACCCTCAATTTCCTCTGGACCCGGTGCTTGAAGGCCCCGTCGAAGGAGAAGGCGAAGCTACCCGAGCTAGCGTGTCGGAGGTCGCCCAGAAGGTCGCCGAGTTCTTCCATAGGGTCTAGGACCATCTCTTTAGCTCTCACTTGTATTTTCTCTTCTTCTTCCTCAATTTTGTAATCCCTTGTCTCCAGATGTAATCTCGTGTCTCCAGATGAATGAAATCCCCAAATTTTTGCGAATTTCATTTTTTGTCTTCAACATCTTTATCTTCACTTGGCCCCCTGGTAGATGTACACAATTTGATTGTGAACATGTACCAAAAGGATATTGAGTTTTGTTGAAGACGAATTTGCTCCGAACTTGTAGAATTTAGGTCCGAAGTCTTTGATAGTGAAGGTCCCCTGAAGTTGTCGGAGCTTAGAAGCTCCGGCATTGTCCATCGCTGGAGCTTGGTAGCTCCGGCAATAGCCTCTATCAACACGTAGAGCATCGATAGTTAGTCCTCCGAGGTGTCGGAGCTTAGTAGCTCCAGCAGTGACCTTTGCCAACACTTGGTTTGTTGGCAACATACTCCATTTACGGGGTCTTCTCACCATCTTTTACTCAGCGTCGACGGTTGACCCCCTTGGGGGAGTCGGAGCTTGGTTAGCTCCGGCTTTTCTCCATCAACGTAGAGTTTATTTTTCCTGCACACTTAAGCCAAGAAAAATAGTAAAATTCATTCCTTGTCTATAATTTTGTCGCGGCTTACGATTCTCAAGAAAATTTTAAGTTGAACGTGATTTTAAATACAACCGAATGCGTTGTCTTTTCTCTTAGATCCAATTGTCCATGGACCCGCCTTACTTCGGCCTGCCGGGGTGTAGGTAGAGTGGCGTACTTAGGGTGCTTGACCAGGCTAAGTCGATAGCGCACTCCGGCCCTAGATTGGCTTGGCGGCTTTCAGGCGAGTTGGCCATAAACGATATTTAAATCCAAAAGATCTGACAATACAACTCGAATCGTATATAAACTGGTCGAACTAAAAATTTCTTAAGAATTGCACGTCTCTGTTATAGACAAGAAAGAGAAAAATAAAAATGTCGAGCCTGCACAAAACGAATGCACGTGGAGTCTATTTCACATGGATGTCTTTCATTATAGGTCCGGGGTACAGGGGAAACAAGTACACTCTTAGGGTACGGGACCAGGCTAAGTGTGTTTGGTTTCTCGTTTGACCCAGGGTAGTTAGCCACACTTTTAGTCCGGAGACTGTGACAAGTGCTGCATGAGCTTTGCGGACCTTTCGGGGAAAGGTCCGGCTGCTCTCCCAGAGGAACTACCCGACTCTGTACAATGACTCTATAACATACATCTCAAGTTACTCAAGACTCACCTCCGTGGTATTAAGTGTAGAACTTACGGAGGTGCTCGATGTTCCAAGGATTTGGGAGAGGTGTCCCATCCTCGGTAGCCAAGCGAACGCTTCCGGGACGGGATACTTTGATCACTCGAAAGGGCCCCTCCCAGCCGGGGGAGAGTTTGTTTAACCCTTCTATGGATAGTATTCTCCGTAGCACCAGATCGCCTTCCTCGAGCTGTCGGTTGTGTACATGCCGCTGGTGATAACGCCGTAGAGCTTGGCAATATCGGGCATTCCGAACAGCTGCTTGGCACCTTCCCTCCTCGAGGAGGTCTAGGTCTTCACGCCGGAGCTGGTCCTGCGCGGCTTCGTCGAAGGTCCGGACCCGGAGTGAACCCAAGGTGATTTCCGGAGGAAGGATTGCTTCAGCTCCGTACACCAGAAAGAAAGGTGTTTCTTCGGTTGACCGGTTTGGAGAAGTCCTGTTGGCCCATAGAGTGGGCGGAAGCTCTTCGATCCAGTTGGCTCCGTGCTTTTTCAAGCGCTCATAGGTGCGCGTTTTGAGTCCTTTAAGGATTTCTGCATTTGCTCTCTCGGCTTGGCCATTGCTGGCTGGATGAGCTACGGAGGCGTAGCAAACTTGTATGCCGAGGTCTTTGCAATATCCTTGGAATGCGGAGCTTGTGAATTGAGTCCCATTATCAGTGATGATCTTGTTTGGTACTCCGAATCTGCTTACAATGGATTGCAGAAAGTTGATAGCAGATTGCTTGTTGATCGTCACAATTGGAGTTGCTTCCGGCCACTTGGTGAACTTGTCAATGGCGACGTACAGGAACTTGTAACCTCCGACGGCTCTTGGGAAGGGTCCCAAGATGTCCATCCCCCACACAGCGAAGGGCCATGTAGGAGGTATCATTTGTAAGGGCTGAGCAGGTGTATGAATTTGCTTTGCATGAAATTGGCATGCTTCGCATTTCTTCACCAGCTCAGTGGCATCCTGGAGCGCTGTAGGCCAGTAGAAGCCATGCCGAAAGGCTTTTCCGACCAGCGTGCGGGAAGATGCGTGGTTCCCACACTCGCCTCCATGGATTTCTGCGAGGATCTCGCAGCCTTCTTCCCTTGTGATGCACCACATTAGGATTCCGTTGGCACCGCGCCGGTAGAGATCCCCTTCTACCAGCGTGTATCTTTTAGCCAATCTGACTACCCGGTCAGCGGATACATCATCATCAGGAAGGATGTTGTCTTTCAAGTAGTTCCGGATCTCCGAGATCCATGCATCGGAACTGACTTGAGCATTTGAGTCTTGCGTGCTGGGTTGCTCGGAGCTTCCGGCAGCACCTACGACCCTTGATGGCTGCTATGGTAACAGGGCCATCGGGACCGTCAGCTTTGGGATGCTGATCTCGCCCCCTTCGTTCAGTTCGGCAGGCTGAACTGTGGGTTTCGACAATCTCCGGACAAAAGTTCCTTCAGGAGCTGGAGCTCCGGTTGACGCTTTCGTCAAGAGTTCGTCGGCTTCAGCGTTGTCGGCACGCTGAACATGGTGGAGGTCTAGGACTTCAAAGTCCTTCTGAAGCCTCTGGACTTCAAGGAGGTAAGCAGCTAGCTGGAGATTATTGCAGGAGCATTCACCCTTCACCTGCTTGATGATGAGCTATGAATCTCCTTTGACCAGCAGTTGCTTGACACCGTATGACAGTGCCACATTTAGTCCGTAGATGAGTGCTTCATACTCCGTCATGTTGTTGGTTGCCTTGAAGTCAAGGTGCACCATGTATTTCACCTTCTCCCCAGTCGGTGCAAGGAGAAGGATTCCAGCTCCGGCCCCCTGCTTCTGCATGGAGCCATCGAAGTAGAGGGTCCAGTGAGGCTCGGTGAAGGTTGGAGATTGATGCTCCGTCTTCTGTTCACTGGGGCCCCCAGGGTTTGATGGAGAGGGAGTCCATTCCGCCACGAAATCTACCAACGCTTGACTCTTGATTGCTTGCCTCAGAATGAATTCGAGATCGAATTCAGCCAATTCCGCTGCCCACTTTGCAATATTCCCAGTTGAATTGGGATTATGCAAGATCGCTCGAAGTGGATAGGAGGTCACCACCGAGACTTTGTGAGCTTGGAAGTAGTGTCGAAGCTTCCTGGAGGCAATAAGAACTGCATAAAGCAGCTTATGCACCTCTAGATATCGAGTCTTGGCATCATGTAATACTTCACTGATGAAGTATACCGGGCGTTGAATGGTCCGGACCCTCCCGGAGGGGTCCGGGGTTTCCTCTTCATTGATCCGGACCCTATCGGAGGAGTCCAGATTCTCTTCGGGGACTTCCGGGTTCTGGCTGGAGGAACCCGGAGCTTCTTCAGAAATGACCTGGACCCTCTTAAAGGAGTCTGGGTCTTCTGAAGTGACTTCTTGTGGATTTGAGTCTGGGAGCTGGGACCCAGACTCACTTTCAGGAACCTCCGGACCCTCCTGAAGGGGTCTGGATTCCTGAGTATGGGGTAGTTCCGGTCTCTCCGTAACCAGAACCATACTGACGACTTCGTCAGTAGCTGAAATGTAAAGCAACAAAGGCTCACCAGGGTTCGGAGCTACCAGAATTGGTAGGGTGGTGAGGAACTGTTTCAGCTCCTGGAATGCCTTCTCTGCTTCTTCGGACCATTGGAATGGTCCAGACTTCCTCAACAACTTGAAGAAGGGAAGTGCCCGTTCCGCCAGTCTTGATATGAACCGGCTAAGGGCCGCTAGACACCGAGTTAACTTTTGGACGTCTTTGATGCGGGTTGGTGGCCGCATGTCTTCAATGGCTTTTATCTTCGCCGGATTAGCCTCTATGCCCCGGTGACTTACCAGGAAACCAAGAAGTTTTCCGGAGCTAACCCCGAAGACACACTTGTCTGGGTTTAGCTTCGTGCGGGTGGCCCGCAGCTTGTCGAAGACAGCCTGCAAGGTGTCTAAGAGGGACTCCTTGTTCTTGACCTTGACCACGATGTCACCGACGTACACTTCCACTATGTCTCTGATGAGTTCTTCAAAAGTTTTGTACATAGCTCGTACAAAAGTTGAAGCTGCATTCTTGAGACCAAATGGCATGGCTGTGTAACAATACAATCCATCTACTGTGATGAATGAAGTATGCTCTTCATCCTCCCTAGACATCCTGATTTGATGATACCCAGAATATGCGTCTAGGAAACACAGTAACTCACACCCGGAGGTGGAATCCACTATCTGATCTATTCTAGGTAGTGGGAATGGATCTTTTGGACATGCCTTATTCAGTGTGGTGTAGTCGATGCACATTCGAAGCTTCCCGCCGGCCTTGGGCACAACGACTGGGTTCGCCAGCCATTTTGGATGGAAGACTTCTCGGATGAATCCGGCTTCGAGCAACTTCTTCACTTCTTGTCGGATGAAGTTCTGCCGCTCTACGGATTGCTTCCGAGGCTTCTGATGCACAGGCCGAGCATCGGGGTAAATCTTCAGATTGTGCTCAATCACTTCCCTGGGGATCCCAGGCATTTGTGACGGTTGCCAGGCAAACACGTCAACATTAGCCCAGAGGAAAGTGATGAGCGCGAGTTCCTATTTGTCATTCAACCCTCCCGATATACGGGTGGTTTGAGCGGCATCGGAACCAATTTGGACGACTTTGACAGGAATGTCGGTGTCGCTGCTTGGCTGCACACGGGGTGTAGAGGTTGAGCCTCGTTGATGAATGCTCGGGGGTTTTGGAGCTTGCTCCTGTCTGGAGTCCTCCTCTTGCGCCGTGGTGAGTGCATGGAGCTCCTCCAGAGCAGTTACTCCGGCGGTGCGATCTCCGTGGATTCGGAGAACGCCTACTGGTGTTGGCATCTTCAACACCAGGTATCCATAATGAGCAGCTGCCATAAATTTGTATAGGGCAGGTCTACCCAAGATGGCGTTGAATGGTAAGTTGATCTGAGCGACGTCGAAGACCAACTTCTCGGTGCGATACTTCTCCCGTGTCCCGAAGGTAACGGGGAGAGTTATAGCTCCGAGTGGGGTAATGGCCCCCGAACCTACTCCGGAGAAAGGTCGAGAGGGCTGGAGATCCGAAGGTCGGAGCTGAAGCTTGGTAAAAGCTTCAAAGCTTATGAGGTTCAGCCCCGAACCTCCGTCCATCATAACATGATGGAGCTGGATGTTATTGATGGTGGGAGATACCATCAAAGGTAACTTTCCAGCTCCGACCATGCTTCGAGGACAGTCCGAAGCATCAAAAGTGATGGATGTGTCCATCCACTTTCGATGTGGCCCCGGTCTAGCTGTAGGAGCTACAACGGCCATATCCCGCCGCATAGTCTTGATGACACAACGGGAGGTGATGTCCTATGATCCACCAAAAATGGTGTTCATGGTTTTCCGACGCTCGTTGTCAGAGACGTCAGAGTCATCGTCGACGGAGGTGTAGACGGCCTTCAGGACCTTTTTGGGTCCTGAAACCCTAACTCCTCTTCAGCCGGAGCTTCGTCGACCTTCTGTTTTCCTTCCCTCTGTCGGAAAGGGGACCCTTCCTGGCGCTTGCTGTAGCGCTCGGCAAGGTTTTGGACCTCCCGGCAGTCTTCCAAACCGTGGCTGCCCGTTTTGTGAATGGGACACCACACTTTGGGTTTGCCACCATCTTCGGAAGACGGTCGAGGTCGCTTCTCGGGGCGTGGCCTCTGGCCACCCGGAGTTGCAGCACCTGCAACGTTGGATGTGCCGGCCGACGACTTCTTCTTGCCGTCTGTCTTCTTTTTCTTCTTGCCACCCCCGGAGGTAGCGGCTTCTTCTTTGGAGGATTTCTTGTGATCCTCCGAGGCTGGTTTGGAGTGCATTTCACGGCCCTCCGCACCTCTGGCACATTTGTCTGCCAGGCTGAAGAGTTCCGTGACGCTGGTGATCTCTTTGATCGCCAGCTTCTCCAACATCTTCTTGTCCCGTACGCCCTGTCTGAATGTCACAATGACAGAAGCGCTTGAGATAGAAGGGATTGTGTTGCGTACTTGAGAGAACCTCTGGATGAAGGACCGCAAAAATTCTCCCCCTTTTTGCACGACTGCAAAAAGGTCCAGTTCAGTGCCTGGTCGGGTGTATGAACTCCCGAAGTTGGCAGTGAACTGACGGCACAACTCCTCCCAACCGTTGATAGAGTTGGGTGGAAGGCTCATAAACCAGGACCTGGCGGTCCCATTTAAGGCCACTGGAAAGTAATTGGCCATTACAGCCTCGTTTCCTCCAGCTGCCAAGATTGCAGTGGAGTATATCTGAAGGAATTCGGCGGGGTTGACAGTCCCGTCAAATTTTTCCGGCAGGTGTGGCCGGAACTTCTGTGGCCATCTAACCATGCGCAGGTGCATGGCTAGGGCTGAACAGCCTCCTCCTACTCCTTCCAGAGTAGAAATGTCCTGAGCTTCCCGTCTTTCACGAGCGCGCTCGATATGGACACGGCCATCCTGTTGGCGGTATCGGCGATCAAGCTCTGCCCGGAGGTCATGAGTCGAAAGCCTGGATACCGTATGGGTGCGTCGTGCCCCAGAGGGCAACGACGTCACCTGTTGTGACGCAGATCGTCTCCTGTTGTTGGAGACGTGCGGACCAAGTCTACCTGACAAAGTCCGCCGCTGCGACGGGGCTCGTCCCGAAGGAGGAGGACCCTGGTTGTTGAGGCGTTCGGCCGCTGCTGCGACCAAATGCTCCACATCGGCCCTCCACTGCTCCATTGCATCTCGAGATGCATCCGGAGGTGGTGGACGTTGGAGAAGAGCACGCGCTGCATGGAGCGCGTGTTCCAGGTTGTCATGACTTGCCGACGCAGTAAGTGACGCCGACGCACCATCATGTTGCCCAGCACGATTTGCTGGAGAAGATGGTGGTGGTGGGAGTGTGGCTCCTGTTGGTGCTGAGGCTCCTGCTGGTGGCTGCCTGTTGGAGGGATTGCCCCCAACAGCCTAAGCAGCAGGTTGGCCGTTCGATGATCCAGCCGCGGAGTTCACCATTCTCGAAAATCTCAGGCGTCCCCCTACCTGGCGCGCCAACTGTCGACTGTTGGAGTCGGCAGATCTCTTGACACTGCTAAAGTGTTGAAGGAGTTTGTGGTTCGGTGTGGGCGCGCGGAGACTCAAGAAGGTGAATTGTGATTTAACACAGGAGACACAAGGATCTACGTGGTTCGGGCCGCCTGAGCGTAATACCCTACTCCACGGGTGTGTTGGTATTGTATTAGCTTGTCACGTATGATTGCTTGTCAACGTCTGTGAACGTCTCCCTCGCGTGTATCGTCGGCCTGTCCTTTTATAGTACAAGGACAGACCGTTACAAGCTAGCCTGGCCCGACATGTGGCCCTGGCGGTTACTAGTATTGATACACGATTAATTGCTGTTAATGATTCTGTAACGGGCTCCGACAGTGCCGTTACTGGTGTTAAGATCGTCCGTTGAAGCGTCATTAATATGGCATTAATGACGCTTAATCGGGTCTTGAAGTCCTTGGCTCTCCTTTGAAGATCCGAAGCCGTTACAAGGTCTTCCGGAGGTTAGAGGCTGCCAGCTCCGACGTTTGGACACGTGGCAGCTCCGGAGCTTGCTGTGGGAAGCAGGTAGCTCCGGGGCTATCTGACACGTGTCAGGTCCGGAGCTTCTCTCGGTCAGGGGTTAAGTCCGGAGGTGCCATTTCGGTACCTGGCGCGGAGCTTCCCCCTTGTGGGCGGTAGCTCCGGTTTGGCAGTACACGTGGGCCTCCGAGGGTCTTCAATCCAAGTAGACGACCTTCCCTCGAGATCTTTGTAACCTCAGGGGGTGTACGGTTTTTAAGGTACCGACACCCAAAAACTTACGTATGGCTACATAATGCATATACAACATGGAATACAAGCTCGATCTCGAAGAAAAATGAATTTACGGTCATTCTATGGAAAAAATGTCGTTTTGAGCAAAATCGAAGGCAACCCCTTTGAATTCGAGCAAACATTTGAATTTTTTAAAAATCCCCGAAAACTTACGTATGGCTACGTAATACATATACAACATGGAATATAAGCTCGTCCTCGAAGAAAAATGAATTTACGGTCATTCTATGGAAGAAAACATCGTTTTGAGCAAAATCGAAGGCTAACCCCTTTGAATTCGAGCGAAAATTTGAAATTTTTAAAAATCCCCGAAATCTTACGTATGGCTACGTAATGCATATACAACATGGAATATAAGCTCGATCTCGAAGAAAAATGAATTTACGGTCATTATATGGACGAAAACGTCGTTTTGAGCAAAATTGAAGGTTAACCCCCTTTGAATTCGAGCGAAATTTAAAACTTTTTAAAAATCCCCAAAAACTTACGTATGGCTACGTAATGCATATACAACATGGAATACAAGCTCGATCTCGAAGAAAAATGAATTTACGGTCAATATATGGATGAAAACGTCATTTTGAGCAAAATCGAAGGCTAACCCCTTTGAGTTCGAGCGAACATTTGAATTTTTTATAAATCCCCAAAAACTTCTGTATGGCTACGTAATGCATATAAAACATGGTATACAAGCTCGATCTCGAAAAAAATGAATTTACGGTCATTCTATGGAAGAAAACGTCGTTTTGAGCAAAATCGAAGGCTAACCCTTTTGAATTCGAGTGGAATTTTGAATTTTTTAAAAATCCCCAAAAACTTACGTATGGATACTTAATGCATATACAAAATGGAATACAAGCTCGACCTCGAAGAAAAATGAATTTACGATCATTCTATGGAAGAAAACGTCGTTTTGAGCAAAATCGAAGGCTAACCCCTTTGAATTCGAGTGAACATTTGATGTTTTTTAAAAATCCCCGAAAACTTACGTATGGCTACGTAATGCATATACAACATGGAATACAAGCTCGTCCTCGAAGAAAAATGAATTTACGGTCATTCTATGGAAGAAAACGTCGTTTAGAGCAAAATCGAAGGCTAACCCCTTTGAGTTCGAGCGAACATTTGAATTTTTTATAAATCCCCAAAAACTTACGTATGGCTACATAATGCATATAAAACATGGAAGTTCGATCTCGAAGAAAAATGAATTTAAGGTCATTCTATGGAAGAAAACGTCGTTTTGAGCAAAATCGAAGGCTAGCCCTTTGAATTCGAGCGAAATTTTGAATTTTTTAAAAATCCCCAAAAACTTATGTATGGCTACTTAATGCATATACAACATGGAATACAAGCTCGACCTTGAAGAAAAATGAATTTACGATCATTCTATGGAAGAAAACGTCATTTTGAGCAAAATCGAAGGAATTCGAGCGAAAATTTGAATTTTTTAAAAAACCCTGAAAACTTACGTATGGCTACGTAATGCATATACAACATGGAATACAAGCTCGATCTCGAAGAAAAATGAATTTACGGTCATTATATGGACGAAAACGTTGTTTTGAGCAAAATCGAAGGCTAACCCCTTTGAATTCGAGCGAAAATTTGAAATTTTTAAAATCCCCGAAAACTTAAGTATGGCTACGTAATGCATATACAACATGGAATACAAGCTCGTCGTCGAAGAAAAATGAATTTACGGTCATTCTATGGAAGAAAACGCCGTTTTGAGCAAAATTGAAGGCTAACCCCTTTGAATTCGAGCGAAATTTTAAACTTTTTAAAAATCCTCGAAAACTTACGTATGGCTATGTAATGCATATACAACATGGAATACAAGCTCAATCTTGAAGAAAAATGAATTTATGGTCAATATATGGACGAAAACATCGTTTTGAGCAAAATCGAAGGCTAACCCCTTTGAGTTCGAGCGAACATTTGAATTTTTTATAAATCCCCGAAAACTTACGTATGGCTATGTAATGCATATAAAACATGGAATAAAAGCTCAATATCGAAGAAAAATGAATTTCTGGCCATTCTATGGATGAAAACGTCGTTTTGAGCAAAATCGAAGGCTAACTAACCCCTTTGAATTCACGCGAAAATGTTAAATTTTTAAAAATCCCCAAAAACTTACGTATGGCTACGTAATGCATATACAACATGGAATACAAGGTCGATCTCGAAGAAAAATGAATTTACGGTCATTATATGGACGAAAACGTCGTTTTGAGCAAAATTGAAGGTTAACCCCCTATGAATTCGAGCGAAATTTTAAACTTTTTAAAAATCTCCGAAAACTTACATATGGCTACGTAATGCATATACAACATGGAATACAAGCTCGATACCGAAGAAAAATGAATTTACGGTCATTCTATGGATGGAAACGTCGTTTTGAGCAAAATCGAAGGCTAACCCCTTTGAATTTGAGCGAAAATTTGAATTTTTTAAAAATCCCCAAAAACATATGTATGGCTATGTAATGCATATACAAAATGGAATACAATCTTGATCTCTAAGAAAAATGAATTTACGGTCATTCTATGGAAAAAAATGTCTTTTTGAGCAAAATCGAAGGCTAACCCTTTTGAATTTGAGCGAAAATTTGAATTTTTTAAAATCCCCAAATACTTACGTATGGCTACGTAATGCATGTACAACATGGAATACAAGCTCGATCTCGAAGAAAAAAGAATTTACGGTCAATACATGGACAAAAACGTCGTTTTGAGCAAAATCGAAGTCTAACCCCTTTGAATTCGAGCGAAAATTTGAAATTTTTAAAAAACCCCAAAAACTTACGTATGGCTACGTAATGCATATACAACATGGAATACAAGCTTGATCTCGAAGAAAAATGAATTTACGGCTATTCTATGGACGAAAACGTCGTTTTGAGCAAAATCGAAGGCTAACACCTTTGAATTCGAGCAAAAAATTGAAATTTTTAAAAATCCCTGAAATCTTACGTATGGCTACGTAATGCATATACAACATGGAATACAAGCTCGATCTCGAAGAAATATGAATTTATGGTCGTTCTATGGAAGAAAACGTCATTTTGAGCAAAATCGAAGACTAAACCTTGTGAATTCGAGCGAAAATTTGAAATTTTTAAAAATCCCCATAAACTAACGTATGGCTACGCAATGCATATACAACATGGAATACAAGCTCGAACTCGAAGAAAAATGAATTTACGGCCATTATATGGACGAAAACGTCGTTTTTAGCAAAATCGAAGGCTAACCCCTTTGAATTCGAGCGAAAATTTGAAATTTTTAAAAAAACCTCCAAAAACTTACGTATGGCTACGTAATGCATATACAACATGGAATACAAGCTCTATTTTGAAGAAAAATAAATTTACGGTCATTTTATGGAAGAAAACGTTGTTTTGAGCAAAATCGAAGGCTAACCCTTTTGAATTCGAGCGAAAATTTGAAATTTTTAAAAATCCCCGAAAACTTACGTATGGCTACATAATGCATATACAACATGGAATAC
>JAYESD010000349.1:0-40000 GCA_036927565.1 Tuctoria greenei
GTATGGCTACGTAATGCTTATAAAACATGAAATAAAAGCTTGATCTCAAATAAAAATGAATTACAGTCATTATATGGACGAAAAAGTCGTTCTGATCAAAATCGAAGGCTAACCCCTTTCAATACGACAAAAAATTTGAATTTTTTAAAAATCCCAAAAAACTTACGTATGGCTATGTAATGCATATACAACATGGAATAAAATCTCTATCTCGAAGGAAAATGAATTTACGGTCATTCTATGGAAAAAAAACATCGTTTTGAGGAAAATCGAAGGCTAACCCCTTTGAATTTGAGCAAAAATTTGAATTTTTTAAAATCCCCGAAAACTTACGTATGGCTACGTAATACATATACAACATGGAATACAAGCTCGATCTCAAAGAAAAATGAATTTACGGTCATTCTATAGACAAAAACGTCGTTTTGAGCAAAATCGAAGGCTAACCCCTTTGAATTCGATCGAAAAATTTGATTTTTTTTTAAATCCCCGAAAACTTACGTATGACTACATAATGCATATACAACATGGAATACAAGCTCGATCTCGAAGAAAAATGAATTTACGGTCATTCGATAGAAGAAACGTCGTTTTAAGGAAAATCGAAGGCTAACCCCTTTGAATTCGAGCGAAAATTTGAAAAATTTAAAATCCCCAAAAACTTACGTATGGCTACGTAATGTATATACAACATGGAATACAAGCTCGATCTCGAAGAAAAATGAATTTACGGATATTCTATGGACGAAAACGTCGTTTTGAGCAAAATCGAAGGCTGACCCCTTTAAATTCACTCGAAAAGTTGAATTTTAAAAAATCCACGAAAACTTATGTATAGCTACGTAATGCATATACAACATGGAATACAAGCTCTATCTCGAAGAAAAATGAATTTACGGACATTCTATGGAAGAAAACGTCGTTTTGAGCAAAATTGAAGGCTAACTCCTTTGAATTCGAGCGAAAATTTGAATTTTTTTTTTAAATCCCCGAAAACTTACGTATGGCTACGTAATGCATATACAAGATGGAATACAAGCTATATCTCAAAGAAAAATGAATCTACGGTCATTCTATGGACGAAAATGTCGTATTGAGCAAAATCGAAGGCTCCCTTTGAATTCACTCGAAAAGTTGAATTTTTAAAAAATCCACGAAAACATATGTATGGCTACGTAATGCATATACAACATGAAATACAAGCTCTATCTCGAAGAAAAATGAATTTACAGACATTCTATGTAAAAAAACGTCCTTTTGAGCAAAATTGAAGGCTAACCCCTGGAATACGAGCGCAAAATTAATTTTTTTAAAAATCTCCGAAAACATATGTATGGCTACATAATGCATATAGAACATGGAATACAAACTCTATCTCAAATAAAAATGAATTTACGGTCTAAACCCTAAAATCATTTTGAGCAAAATCGAAGGCTAACCCCTTTGAATTCGAGCGAAAATTTGAAATTTTTAAAAATCCCCGAAAACTTACGTATGACTACGTAATGCATATACAAAATGGAATATAGGCTCAATCTTAAAGAAAAATGAATTGCAGTCATTATATGGACAAAAACGTCGTTTTGAGCAAAATCGAAGGCTAGCCCTTTGAATTTGAGTGAAAATTAATATTTTTTAAAAATCCTCAAAAACTTACGAATGGCTACGTAATGCATATACAACATGGAATACAAGCTCGATCTTAAAGAAAAATGAATTTACGGTCAATATATGGACGAAAATGCCGTTTTGAGCAAAATCGAAGGTTAACCCCTTTGAATACGAGCGAAAATTTGAATTTTTTAAAAATCCCCAAAAACTTGCGTATGACTACGTAATGCATATACAACATGGAATACAAACTCTATCTCGAATAAAAATGAATTTACAATCATTTTATGGAAAAAGACGTCGTTTTGAGCAAAATCGAAGGCTAACCCCTTTGAATTCGAGCGAAAATTTATTTTTTTTTAAATCTTCGAAATTATATGTATGTCTACGTAATGCATATACAACATGAAATACAAGCTCTAAGAAAAATGAATTTACGGTCATTCTATGGAAGAAAGCGTCGTTTTGAGCAAAATCAAATGCTAACCCTTTTGAATTCGAGCAAAAATTTAAAAATTTTAAAAATCCTCGAAAACTTACGTATGACTACGCAATACATATACAACGTGGAATAAAAGCTCGATCTCAAAGAAAAATGAATTTACGGTCATTCTATGGAAGAAAACGTTGTTTTGAGCAAAATCGAAGGCTAACCCTTTTGAATTCAAGCGAAAATTTGAATTTTTAAAAATCCACAAAAACTTACGCATGACTACGTAATGCATATAAAACATGGAATACAAGCTCTATCTCAAAAAAAAAATGAATTTACGAACATTCTATGGAAGAAAACGTCGTTTTGAGCAAAATCGACGGCTAACCCCTTTGAATTTGGGCGAAAATTTGAATTTTTTAAAAATTCCGAAAAACTTACGTATGGCTACGTAATGCATATACAACATGGAATACAAGCTCTATTTCAAAGAAAAATGAATTTACGGACATTCTATGAAAGAAAATATCGTTTTGAGTAAAATCGAAGGCTAACCCTTTAAATTCGAGCGAAAATTTATTTTTTTTTGAAAATCCCCGAATATTACGTATGGCTACGTAATGCATATAACCCATGGAATACAAGCTCGATCTCGAAGAAAAATGAATTTACGGTCAATGTATGGACGAAAACGTCGTTTTGACCAAAATCAAAGGCTAACCCTTTTAAATACGAGCGAAAAATTGAAATTTTTAAAAATCCCCGAAAACTTATGTATGACTACGTAATGCATATACAACATGGAATATAAACTCAATCTCGAAGAAAAATGAATTTACGGACATTCTATGGACGAACACGTCGTTTTGAGCAAAACCGAAGGCTAACCCCTTTGAATTCGAGCGAAAATTTGAAATTTTTAAAAATCCCTAAATACTTACGTATAACTACATAATGCATATGCAACATGGAATACAAGCTCGATCCTGAAGAAAAATGAATTTACGGTCATTCTATGTAAAAAACGTCGTTTTGAGCAAAATCGAAGGCGCCCTTTGAATTCGAGTGAAAATTTCAAATTTTTAAGAATCTCCGAAAACTTACGTATGACTACGTAATGCATATACAACATGGAATACAAGCTCGATCACGAAGAAAAATGAATTTACGGTCATTCTATGGAAGAAAACGTCGTTTTGAGCAAAATCAAAGGCTAACCCCTTTGAATTCGAGCGAAAAATTGAAATTTTCAAAAATCCCTAAAAACTTACGTATAACTACATAATGCATATGCAACATGGAATACAAGCTCAATTCTGAAGAAAAATGAATTTACGGTCATTCTATGGAAAAAAACGTCGTTTTGAGCAAAATCGAAGGCTAACCCATTTGAATTCGAGTGAAAATTTCAAATTTTTAAGAATCCCCGAAAACTTACGTATGACTACGTAATGCATATACAACATGGAATACAAGCTCGATCACGAAGAAAAATGAATTTACGGTCATTCTATGGAAGAAAACGTCGTTTTGATCAAAATCGAAGGCTAACCCCTTTGAATTCAAGTAAAATTTTGAAATTTTTTAAAATCCCCGAAAACTTACGTATGGCTACGTAATGCATATACATTATGAAATACAAGCTCGATCTCGAAGAAAAATGAATTTACAGTCAATATATGAATGAAAATGTCATTTCGAACAAAATACAAGGCTTTGAATTCGAGCGAGATTTTTGAGATTTTTTAAAATCTCAAAAATCTTACGTATGGCTACGTAATGCATATACAACATGGAATACAAGCTCTATTTAAAAGAAAAATGAATTTACGGGCATTCTATGGAAGAAAATGTCGTTTTGAGCAAAATCGAAGGCTAACCCTTTTGAATACGAGCGGAAATTTGAATTTTTTAAAAATCCCCGAAAACTTACATATGGCTACGTAATGCACATACAACATGGAATAAAAACTCAATCTTGAAAAAAATGAATTTACGGATATTCTATGGACGAACACGTCGTTTTGAGCAAAATGGAAGGCTAACCCATTTGAATTCAAGCGAAAATTTGAATTTCTAAAATATCTCCAAAAACTTACGTATGGCTACGTAATGCATATACAACATGGAATACAAGCTCGATGCCAAAAAAAATGAATTTACGGTCATTCTGTGAAAGAAAACGTCGTTTTGAGCAAAATCGAAAGCTAACCCCTTTGAATTCGAGCGAAAATTTGAATTTTTTAAAAATCCCCAAAAACTTACGTATGACTACGTAGTGCATATACAACATGAAATACAAGATCGACCTCGAAGAAAAATAAATTTACAATCATTTTATAGAAGAAAATGTCGTTTTGATTAAAATTGAAGGCTAACCATTACCGTGGACAGGCATGAGAAGTCCCTAACGTGGACACTGACCTCTAGAACGAGCTCCCGGAGCTGCCAGTGGCATACAAGTCCGTTGTGGCTAGGATCGAAGGTCGTGTCGCTAGCGAAGTGACTCCACCCCTTTGAATTCGAGCGAAAATTTGAATTTTTTAAAAATCCCCGAAAACTTACGTATAGCTACGTAATGCATATACAACATGGAATACAAGCTCGATCTCGAAGAAAAATGAATTTACGGTCATTTTATGGAAGAAAGCATCGTTTTGAGCAAAATCGAAAGCTAACCCTTTTAAATTCGAGCGAAAATTTGAATTTTTTAAAAATCCCCGAAAACTTACGTATGGCTACGCAATGCATATACAATATGGAATACAAGCTCGATATCAAAGAAAAATGAATTTACGGTCATTATATGGAAGAAAACGTCGTTTTGAGCAAAATCGAAGGCTAACCCATTTGAAATTCACACGAAAATTTGAATTTTTAAAAATCCCCAAAAACTTACGTATGACAACTCTTAATTCGAGAAAATCAGAGGATTGGATTTTGTCAAAGATGTTCCTCACACCAAGCTCAGACGTCGGGGTCCTACAGCTCCTCCACTATCCACATCTACAATACGATCCATCAAAAACGGAACATGAGCGATTGCAATCTAACACCTACCCATGATTGAAAATAATTGTCCTACTGGCGGCGATAGGCGGCGCTGGGGAGAGGTGGCGGCAGGGAGGGCGCCAATGGGGAGGGCTGACGGGAGGGGGCGACGGAGAGAGGCGACGGTGTACCTGGTAGGCGAAGAACGGCGGGACGCTTTGCCAACGACGACAGTCTTCGGCAGCGATGACTGCTGTCAATGACGACGCGACGGCAGTGGCAGCACGAAGGTGGAGGTAGGCGACGGTGGAGGCAGGCATGCATGCTGCGAAAAGGCGAGAAATGAATTGGCAAAGCTAGGCGCGAGGTATATCTAAAAATTTCGTATCGACGACGGTGTAGGTTAACCGTCGATAAGACACTATTGACCATAGTTAAGTTTGATTGTCGTCTATTACTGCTCAGGTGGACCCGATCTCGGCCCAATATTGATGACGGGCCTTAATTGATGACGGTTTGACGTCATCTTCACAACGATACTAGGTCGATCGTCATCAATTACAGGCCAATTGACGACGATTAGATTTAGTCGTCGTCAATTACTTAAAAGACGACGGAGTCGTCATCTACATCGTCTATTGTTGCGATTCCTTTAGTGCAGGGAACAAAAGCTTGTACAACCATACAGTCCTACAAACAACAAAGTAATACCTCAACATGTGTGACCATAGTTCCATTCGACTCGATGACATGTACCCTAAACCCTATACAATAAATCTTCTTAGAATGGATAAACTGATGAGCATATTGATTTACCCACTGATTTAATTGCCAATTTACACAACACAAAGCTAAAAGGTAGTCTAATCACAGGTAAAAAATTACTAATCAATATTGCTCCTACCCCCTCAAAAATTGAAGTGCTGAAACCATGCAGCTAGTTAGCTGAAGTACTTAGATATAGAGCTGCCAAAAAATCAGAGAGAGAGAGAGAGAGAGAGAGAGAGGACAAACTATTGTATTTACAATGTTTCGAGTGACTAAATAAATGCAATTAATGTTTATGTAATTGGACCGAGACAAAACAGCTAGTGAACACAGTATGATAATCTGTTATCCAACTGTGTAGAAGAAACCTCACAAGACAGTCAAGAGTTTCTCAACTGATTCAGAAATGAAAACAAGCTAAAAGATAATGATCAAACAGAACATCACTACAACAGAGCACCAGTCAAACTGTTAGAAATCTGATGATGTATCAGAGAAACGTGTACCTCACTATCCTGGCAGTTATACCATGGACATGCTAACCAAAAAGCTTAACACTGATGCAGGATCATAATGAAAATAAATTGACGAGAAACCAACTACTGCAATCTCCTTCAGTTTGTTGTTTTTATCCTTAAACAGAAGGGCAAGCTTCCCAAGACATGGTATAAGGAAACTGCTGCTAGAATAGCATTCAGAGTTCACTGTGCATTTTACAAATGAAGCATTTGCAAGCTCAATAATTGACAGCTTTAATTTGGGAGATTTCTGCTCATCTAGTAACGAAGGCAGGCAGGTAAGTGTGAATCCATGGAATAGATTTCACTTGCAACTTTCAAAATTGCCAAGCACTTGCAGTCATCAAGTACCCATTCAAATCCACCAATATCGGCACCAGGTAATGGCATCAAGTTATCTTAAACTAAATTGGAAACGACACAGGTATGAGATCTAACCTGCACTGCTAAACAGTAAACACTACGGCCAATTGCAATCGGCTGGAAACGTGGGTCCTTCAACTCTAAAAAATTCTAGATTTAACAGCTACGACTTACACTATGGCCATCTATCCTAAAATTGAGTCAGTGTAATCGAAAACATGAAGAACTGCTGCAGTAAGCACTGAACAAGAGAAAGCAAAGCAAGAACTCACGCTTTGGTGGCCGCACAGACTGAGTAGAGCAGATTCGACGGCATGACAGAGGCGGTGCCGATGCAGATGTTGACGATGGCGCCGCGCTTCCTCTCGACCATGCCGGACAGCATGACATGGGTGACCCACACGACACCCTCAACGTTGAGTTCATCTTCAAGCACGCCCAGATCCCATCTTAACTCGCAGAGTTCGTCTTCCAGGGCGTTGACTTCCTGGTCTTTTCTCCCAGGAACAGACCCAGCCTTCTGATCTCACCCTCCCCTTTGTGCTGCGCACCTGGAGTCTCTCTGTTCTATGTCTCCCTGCTCTCCTCTGCCTGCGGGAAGGGATCTGTTCTGGTAAAACAGAACTGATCAGCACTGCCTGAGGGCGAGTTTTAGGGCTGGACAGACCGGATTTTCAACAGTCATCCACAACAAGAGACCTTAATAGTTGCACTGATTAGAAAAGATAATTAAGGTCCTGTAATCCAAACTTACCATATTACACAGATGCACTGATTGTTACCATGTTTAGTAGTCTTTGTTACAGATTACTACTGACAGTGAAAGAAGACATGCTTGCAGATGGAAATAAAATATGTACTAGATAAAAAACAAGGTGCGGTTATCCGTCTATTGGCCTGCTGTCTCTTGGATATAGGTTATTTGTGATTCATGTTTCGCCCGCACCTAGTCTACCTATTTTAACATACTAAATTGTTGAACAGAAAGTTCTGTTCATCGATGCAACAAAATATTATTAATTAATTTTTACCAACTTCTGAACAGATCAATCCTCTGCAACCCCAAGTCAAAGAAAAGTAGAAAACACAGCTTAAAAATGGATTGAATTAAGCATGACATACTCTAAAACCTGATTGTCCTAAACATTTGCAGTTGATTACTTTTTTAGCTACCTGAACAAAATATTAAGTAACTGAAAATATATTGCCCAAAGCTGGAACTAACAATACTGAAGGAAGCTTCACACGTCAGAATAAGTTTAGTGCATCGCCATAGTGACACTTGTGAAACCATAAAAAAACATGGCCCGGCAAGAACTCTAACTACAGCAAAAAAGTGAAAATATGAAGTTATCATCCTGCAAGCATGTGTATAGCGTACATTACCAGGAATGTTAATATCTGCAGACACACCATTAGATGTTACCAGAGTCTAGAAATGTGTGAAAAATAAGGCCCTGGATGACTACACTTGTGTACTATGCACATCACAAGTTGAGGAAACACTATTGCTAAATGCCAGGAGCGGCAATCCACCGCAGAGTACCAACTCCGGATCCAATTCCCCACTAACACCATTAATGAAACCAAACAAAAAAAAAATAAACAACATCAAGCTCAGCGCAACGAAACTACCCAACGATCTACAAATCAGGCACATCGGGTACAAACCAAGCAAGATCATTACATCCAAGCAATAATCAACGCTTTTCGAAACATCCCATCACTCATCCGCTCCAGCACCAAACAAGTAAAAAAAACAACACGTAAATAATAGCCGAGAATTGAAACACGCACGAACCTTTGCGTTCTTGCGTGCATGAACCAAGCGCTCGACGGTGCACTCGCCCTCCTCGTCGGGCCACGCCTGCTTGTTCCATCTGCTGTCGAAGACGTCAACGCCCTCCTGGACCTTCTTGAGGACGCGGTCCATCTCACCCTGCAGCTTCTTGCTGGTTTCAATGGCGGCGGGGGCTCTCGCGCTCGGCTAGGGTTTACGATTTGGGGTGATCGGGAGGGGGAAGTGGCGGTCGCGTGGGGGATAAAGACGGGGACAGCGAAGGGAAGGGCGATGCGCTGGCCGACGGTGAGCCGGAGGCGGTGTGATGGCCCGTGGTTGTGGAGCGCCGCCGCCACGACGTGAGCGAATCGATCTGCCGTCGCCAAGCGAGCGAGCGGTAGCGTGCGCGAGAAGAAGCACCTCGAGAGTGGTAACACTCTATTACAGTTAATCAAATATGGTAAACAGGTAACTATACCACGTTGGCAGATGTGTCAGGCGGATCCGATGCGGCGCAGATGGGCCGGCGTGATTTCGTGGGCTGGATTCAAGGTATACGAAAATGAACATTTTTTATGGGCCGTATTTAAGGTGGACGAAGATAAATTTTATTTTCGTGTTATTTTCTGAGTTAATCTTAGCTGACGAAAATAAAATTATTTTTGCAAGGAATATAATTCGAGCTTACGAAAATATTTTGTTAAACTTGGCGGCGGCAACCACGGGAACGACGACTTTGCGGCAACCCGTTTCACCTGCGTAGTTGTTTTCTCAGGAGCGTTCAACGAGGATTCGGTTATGAATCGATCGGGACAAAAAAAACTGAAAACCGATACGACGAAGACAATTGCTGCCGACTGCAAAAAAAAAAAAAAAAAAAAACAGTTCCTCCGCCTTCTCGAAACGTGTCGCTTCCAACTTGCATGAGACCATCCGCAGTGGTGTACTGTAAAGCATACTGGATACACTGTTTCGCAGTGTAATTTAGAGTACATACTGTAAAAGCTGAAGGAGAATAGTGTATAGAGTATGCTTTAGAGTATGCTGGTGCGGATGGTCTGAGGGCAAACGAAGCGGTTCATCTGCGCCTTCCTGAAACGTGCCGCTTCCGACTGGGTGCGTCTAGCGTTCTTTATCAGCGGAGCAATCGAGGGATAGAGTCAAGTATAGTACTCCTAGGCTCTTGGCCGCACGGCGCCACATGCATGTGTCAGGGCTATGCATTCAAATGCACGGACTACAGGAGGTAAATCAGGCACCTAGCGTTCAGGCTCTGCCCCGCGTTTTGACGCTGTGTGACTCTGTCCCTCTCCTTTGCTCACCTCCACCAACCAGCATTTCAATTTCCCATCCCTCTTATAACTCCATAGCGTAGGACTTTAACAGTTGCTGTTTGTGTTGGGGTATTCAGAAAAACTAAAAGAATCTTTGGCGTGTGTAAAGATGAATAAATACTCTTATCTACAAGTTGCGGTGTGTGCTGCTCGATAAGGGCAGTTTGCACGTTACATCAGCACTGATCAGTGTCTGTTGGCAGACGAATAGCATGCGTGTTGAATCGTTTCACTTGGCAGACTGGCTAGTACTACATGCAGAGGGGCGCAGCATCTTGCCGCATGCAACTACCAAGAGTACTACGGGGAATAAATCTGCTAGGCTGCATGCACGGAACCCAAAGCAGAGTAGTGGGCAGGGGAAATCAAAGCATGATTAATTGTTGCCTGCATTCACGGTGAATTAAATGTTAATTGATTATTCCGCATTGATATGGAGAGAATGGCAAAGTTGAAGGCGTTTCCCCCTGTCCTGTTCATGAACGGATGAACCGACGCCTTTCGACTCCACGTAGCAGCCTCCTCATCGGGTAAAGCCAAGAGCTGCCGCCCTTTCCTCTGCCGCCTCAAGATGAAGCCAGGAGCTTCCGCTGTCCGTTCGTATTCCGCTATTTGGATTCCCATACCTTCGGTTCCTCTGCCCCATTCGTTAGCCTTACTCGAGTCTATCCCTTTGTTGCTCTGCCAAAATGAGAACGCACGCCACCGTCCATTGGTTCCCAGCGCACTAACCATACGATCCCAACCGCCAACCGCTTGACGCTTCATCTTCCTCTTCCTCTCCCTTAAAAAGCCAATGGCCGCTTCCTCCTCTCACCTGCATCTCCACTTTCATCCACCAGTGCTCACATTCTTGTCACTAGCACCGCGACATGGGCAGTGGTGGTCCCTGAGACCATCCGCACCAATATACTCTAAACCATACTCTATCCTCTAAACCATACTCTATATACTCTATACTTCCAGTATGCCCTCTCACAAAAATTTTCCAGTATGCTTTCCAGTATGCTTTACAGTATGGTTTCCAGTACATTGGTGCGGATGGTCTGACCCGCCGCTGCGAACAACTACGCCGTCACGCTCGACGGTTGCAGTGGTCGTAGGTGACAGAACTCGGCGCTGGCTCCCGGCTGATCTGAGTTGCGGCATCTTTCGCTGCAGCGTGTCGCTGCTTCAGGTTCTTAGTGGTGGTTTAGCCCTCTTCACCTCGGCGAGCACGCACGGAGAAAGCTTCGGAGCCCTCGATGGCGGCTTCTCTTCCATCAACCAAGAAAAGAAGGTACGGGATCCACGGCTTCACCTCTCCTTCCAGTATGGTTCTTGCATCCCACGAACATGTTCTTCGTTTGTGCCCTAGGGGAGGACGAACTCGCGACCTGCTGTCTCTCCTCTATTTATCACTATAACCACCCGGTGTCAGTATTCGCCCCCTCAGTGTATCCGCTCTTGTTCATCCTTTACCTCGCCAACACTTGTGTAAAAGTATCAGTAACTTCCTTTAGCGTGTTAATAATTGTCTTTTGTGCGCAGTTATCTTTGTTTATTTTTTAAATAAGGCGTCATACTTTTCTGGCTTGGTGCTAGTGCCCAAATATCTGTTGTCTTGACCGTATGCTATCTAAAGTCTTACTTTTGATATCCAGTCTGGTTAGCACTGACATTGAATTCTGTGAGCATCTGTTTATACGAGGTACACATGGTTATTGGGAAAAATGTTATTTTTTAGGTGATGTGGGCATATCTGCCTTATCTCCCCAATATTCATCAGATGTTATGGTAATGCATCTTGACATTATATTTACTAAAAATGATTCTACTGTTGTGTAGCTGTGTCTTGGTGGTTTCCTATTTCTTTGTTTGCTTGCAGCCGTTCGGTGAGGTTTCTTTTGTTGGGTAACATCTTGCACTGCGGTAAGTTTTGGCCTTGTATGTCTGCATATATTTGTCTTATCCGCTAGCTCCTTGTCTCTATTTCTGCTGCATGTTGTGCTGTATATTTTGGTTTATTTTGGTAACGAGTAACATTAGGACACATGTTTTGAGTGGCAGAACTGTGATTTAATGTGGAGGACTGATAATGTTGGTGACTCACCTTGGCAATATCCTTCTGGAAGATCCAAGAAGAATCGATAACAAACTGAAGCAAAAAGTTTATATCTGACAATTTTCAGACCTGTCAATGAGGTACCCTGCAGTTAAATTTCTTCTGATATGACCATTTTTATGTTTGAGATCAGACAAATAGATGCTGTTTCGGTATACTGACAACACTCCATTCCCAAATCTGTGTTGATAGCTAGTTAGGTTGGGATGTAGCAGTGCTCATGATTTGGACCTTATTTTTTCTTTTTTATTTCATTTCTGAGCTTAATTCTTTTGTTGCCTGCAGGACGAGATCTATTTCTGCACTTTGTTCAATTATTTATAAGAAATCAATCCTGAATCATCTTTTTTGATGTTTAGTTTTTATATCTTTTTAGATGATCTTGTCAGTTACCTCCATTTTCAGAAGCTAATTCCAATCTCTATTGTGGAAGATGGTTCTGCTAACTTTCATTGGTCTTACGTGCCTGTACATTTCTGAATCTTTTGCAGCAATTTTATGAATTTTCATTTATTTGACCCAAGATATTTCTGATCCTTTTGCAACTACGGAAGAACCTTTTTATTGCATTTGATGAGGTATGTGATGAGCACCTCACTACTTGAATGGTATCTCCATGTAGCAGTGCTTATTATTTTTGCTGACACGTCACACATCTTATACCTTACTGCACATCATCATTTCATGACCTTTTAGTTATTGCAGGCAGATAAGTGGTCAGCCAAGTTCACAGTTTATCTGACATAAAACTTTCCAAGTTTATTCAGATGGGATCTATGGATTATGTACTGCCAGGTTTTCTTATTGACACACATAGACATTCTTAAACTTGTAGTTTCATGTGACACTTGGTAGGTTTTGTATTTTTGGTTTCACGAGTCATCATCAGGAACAATAGTCTTTCTGCTCTGTTGCTGGCAGCTAGGCTAACAAAGTGGTGACCTTGGACCCCCAAGGGTTTCGGGGGGTTTGAGTTGATGAATTTAGTCAACCTTGGATGTTCCACTTGTAAGTTCTGCTGCTTTTGTTTGGTGTTCGTGATTGGAGCATGCATCTTCTACTTCAATGGTATGTCATCTCTTGTTAAGCAACTTTAAGTGTCCATAGACAGATTGTGCATGTAATGACTATGTCATTAGTGTTTTTTCACTTAGTATTTATTCTGAGATGAGATTTGTACATGTTAAGAACAAATGTATAGAACTGTTATACAATGAAAGAATGATTTTAGAACTAGTTGCTAGCTTAATGGTTTAAGAATTGTTTCCTACCAAATTCTTTTCTTGTAAATTATTCCTGATTGTGACAATGACTTTGGCATGTACCATATTGATTAGGAGATTTGTGATTTGAATCTTAATGTAGATAAGTAGTTCTTGTAAAATAATTAGTAATTTCTTCTGACTGTGATAGTTCTTGTAAAATAATTAGTAATTTCTTCTGACTGTGATTTGCTTGCTTGTGTTGTGGGGGTTTTGATTGGGGTTTAGATTATTAGGTACATGGGTATGTTAGACCAGAAAGTTGGTCAACGTATATTTGAGTTTTTTTGTAATTGGGGGCTAATTATTGGGGTAGATGCATATAGTTAGAGGGTATACTGCAATGTTGGTAAACTCGATTTGTTTGGGAACTTTTTTAGGTAGGAGGCAAATTTTCTATTCTCTTTCTTTCTCATCTTTAGTAGCCTACACGTAAGTCCAGTATTTCACTCTCTTTGTGTGACATACAGAAGCATTGTAGTCTATTTTCTTCCTCTTTCCTGTAGCCTACATGCAGGTCTTGTGTGTTCACTCATGGCAAGTTGGAACACGGGCATTGCAGGCTAAATTCTTAAGCTACATTGCAAGTCTTGTGTGTTCACTCTAGGTGAGTTGGATACACAAGCATTGTAGTATAAATTTAGGGTTTAGGTTTTAGGGTTGGGGTTTAGGGTTTAGGGTTTAGGGTTTAGGGTTTAGGGTTTAGGGTTTAGGGGTTTAGGGTTTAGGGTTTAGGGTTTAGGGTTTAGGGTTTAGGGGTTTAGGGGTTTAGGGGTTTAGGGTTTAGGGTTTAGGGTTTAGGGTTTAGGGTTTAGGGTTTAGGGTTTAGGGTTTAGGGTTTAGGGTTTAGGGTTTAGGGTTTAGGGTTTAGGGTTTTAGGGTTTAGGGTTTAGGGTTTAGGGTTTTAGGGTTTAGGGTTTAGGGTTTAGGGTTTAGGGTTTTAGGGTTTAGGGTTTAGGGTTTTAGGGTTTTAGGGTTTTAGGGTTTAGGGTTTAGGGTTTAGGGTTTAGGGTTTAGGGTTTAGGGTTTAGGGTTTAGGGTTTAGGGTTTAGGGTTTAGGGTTTAGGGTTTAGGGTTTAGGGTTTAGGGTTTAGGGTTTAGGGTTTAGGGTTTAGGGTTTAGGGTTTAGGGTTTAGGGTTTAGGGTTTAGGGTTTAGGGTTTAGGGTTTAGGGTTTAGGGTTTAGGTTTTAGGGTTTAGGGTTTAGGGTTTAGGGTTTAGGGTTTAGGGTTTAGGGTTTAGGGTTTAGGGTTTAGGGTTTAGGGTTTAGGGTTTAGGGTTTAGGGTTTAGGGTTTAGGGTTTAGGGTTTAGGGTTTAGGGTTTAGGGTTTAGGGTTTAGGGTTTAGGGTTTAGGGTTTAGGGTTTAGGGTTTTAGGGTTTAGGGTTTAGGGTTTAGGGTTTAGGGTTTAGGGTTTAGGGTTTTAGGGTTTAGGGTTTTAGGGTTTAGGGTTTTAGGGTTTTAGGGTTTAGGGTTTAGGGTTTAGGGTTTAGGGTTTTAGGGTTTTAGGGTTTAGGGTTTAGGGTTTTAGGGTTTAGGGTTTAGGGTTTAGGGTTTAGGGTTTAGGGTTTAGGGTTTAGGGTTTAGGGTTTAGGGTTTAGGGTTTAGGGTTTAGGGTTTAGGGTTTAGGGTTTAGGGTTTAGGGTTTAGGGTTTAGGGTTTAGGGTTTAGGGTTTAGGGTTTAGGGTTTAGGGTTTAGGGTTTAGGGTTTAGGGTTTAGGGTTTAGGGTTTAGGGTTTAGGGTTTAGGGTTTAGGGTTTAGGGTTTAGGGTTTAGGGTTTAGGGTTTAGGGTTTAGGGTTTAGGGTTTAGGGTTTAGGGTTTAGGGTTTAGGGTTTAGGGTTTAGGGTTTTAGGGTTTAGGGTTTAGGGTTTTAGGGTTTAGGGTTTAGGGTTTAGGGTTTAGGGTTTAGGGTTTAGGGTTTAGGGTTTAGGGTTTAGGGTTTAGGGTTTAGGGTTTAGGGTTTAGGGTTTAGGGTTTAGGGTTTAGGGTTTAGGGTTTAGGGTTTAGGGTTTAGGGTTTAGGGTTTAGGGTTTAGGGTTTAGGGTTTAGGGTTTAGGGTTTAGGGTTTAGGGTTTAGGGTTTAGGGTTTAGGGTTTAGGGTTTAGGGTTTAGGGTTTAGGGTTTAGGGTTTAGGGTTTAGGGTTTAGGGTTTAGGGTTTAGGGTTTAGGGTTTAGGGTTTAGGGTTTAGGGTTTAGGGTTTAGGGTTTAGGGTTTAGGGTTTAGGGTTTAGGGTTTAGGGTTTAGGGTTTAGGGTTTAGGGTTTAGGGTTTAGGGTTTAGGGTTTAGGGTTTAGGGTTTAGGGTTTAGGGTTTAGGGTTTAGGGTTTAGGGTTTAGGGTTTAGGGTTTAGGGTTTAGGGTTTAGGGTTTAGGGTTTAGGGTTTAGGGTTTAGGGTTTAGGGTTTAGGGTTTAGGGTTTAGGGTTTAGGGTTTAGGGTTTAGGGTTTAGGGTTTAGGGTTTAGGGTTTAGGGTTTAGGGTTTAGGGTTTAGGGTTTAGGGTTTAGGGTTTAGGGTTTAGGGTTTAGGGTTTAGGGTTTAGGGTTTAGGGTTTAGGGTTTAGGGTTTAGGGTTTAGGGTTTAGGGTTTAGGGTTTAGGGTTTAGGGTTTAGGGTTTAGGGTTTAGGGTTTAGGGTTTAGGGTTTAGGGTTTAGGGTTTAGGGTTTAGGGTTTAGGGTTTAGGGTTTAGGGTTTAGGGTTTAGGGTTTAGGGTTTAGGGTTTAGGGTTTAGGGTTTAGGGTTTAGGGTTTAGGGTTTAGGGTTTAGGGTTTAGGGTTTAGGGTTTAGGGTTTAGGGTTTAGGGTTTAGGGTTTAGGGTTTAGGGTTTAGGGTTTAGGGTTTAGGGTTTAGGGTTTAGGGTTTAGGGTTTAGGGTTTAGGGTTTAGGGTTTAGGGTTTAGGGTTTAGGGTTTAGGGTTTAGGGTTTAGGGTTTAGGGTTTAGGGTTTAGGGTTTAGGGTTTAGGGTTTAGGGTTTAGGGTTTAGGGTTTAGGGTTTAGGGTTTAGGGTTTAGGGTTTAGGGTTTAGGGTTTAGGGTTTAGGGTTTAGGGTTTAGGGTTTAGGGTTTAGGGTTTAGGGTTTAGGGTTTAGGGTTTAGGGTTTAGGGTTTAGGGTTTAGGGTTTAGGGTTTAGGGTTTAGGGTTTAGGGTTTAGGGTTTAGGGTTTAGGGTTTAGGGTTTAGGGTTTAGGGTTTAGGGTTTAGGGTTTAGGGTTTAGGGTTTAGGGTTTAGGGTTTAGGGTTTAGGGTTTAGGGTTTAGGGTTTAGGGTTTAGGGTTTAGGGTTTAGGGTTTAGGGTTTAGGGTTTAGGGTTTAGGGTTTAGGGTTTAGGGTTTAGGGTTTAGGGTTTAGGGTTTAGGGTTTAGGGTTTAGGGTTTAGGGTTTAGGGTTTAGGGTTTAGGGTTTAGGGTTTAGGGTTTAGGGTTTAGGGTTTAGGGTTTAGGGTTTAGGGTTTAGGGTTTAGGGTTTAGGGTTTAGGGTTTAGGGTTTAGGGTTTAGGGTTTAGGGTTTAGGGTTTAGGGTTTAGGGTTTAGGGTTTAGGGTTTAGGGTTTAGGGTTTAGGGTTTAGGGTTTAGGGTTTAGGGTTTAGGGTTTAGGGTTTAGGGTTTAGGGTTTAGGGTTTAGGGTTTAGGGTTTAGGGTTTAGGGTTTAGGGTTTAGGGTTTAGGGTTTAGGGTTTAGGGTTTAGGGTTTAGGGTTTAGGGTTTAGGGTTTAGGGTTTAGGGTTTAGGGTTTAGGGTTTAGGGTTTAGGGTTTAGGGTTTAGGGTTTAGGGTTTAGGGTTTAGGGTTTAGGGTTTAGGGTTTAGGGTTTAGGGTTTAGGGTTTAGGGTTTAGGGTTTAGGGTTTAGGGTTTAGGGTTTAGGGTTTAGGGTTTAGGGTTTAGGGTTTAGGGTTTAGGGTTTAGGGTTTAGGGTTTAGGGTTTAGGGTTTAGGGTTTAGGGTTTAGGGTTTAGGGTTTAGGGTTTAGGGTTTAGGGTTTAGGGTTTAGGGTTTAGGGTTTAGGGTTTAGGGTTTAGGGTTTAGGGTTTAGGGTTTAGGGTTTAGGGTTTAGGGTTTAGGGTTTAGGGTTTAGGGTTTAGGGTTTAGGGTTTAGGGTTTAGGGTTTAGGGTTTAGGGTTTAGGGTTTAGGGTTTAGGGTTTAGGGTTTAGGGTTTAGGGTTTAGGGTTTAGGGTTTAGGGTTTAGGGTTTAGGGTTTAGGGTTTAGGGTTTAGGGTTTAGGGTTTAGGGTTTAGGGTTTAGGGTTTAGGGTTTAGGGTTTAGGGTTTAGGGTTTAGGGTTTAGGGTTTAGGGTTTAGGGTTTAGGGTTTAGGGTTTAGGGTTTAGGGTTTAGGGTTTAGGGTTTAGGGTTTAGGGTTTAGGGTTTAGGGTTTAGGGTTTAGGGTTTAGGGTTTAGGGTTTAGGGTTTAGGGTTTAGGGTTTAGGGTTTAGGGTTTAGGGTTTAGGGTTTAGGGTTTAGGGTTTAGGGTTTAGGGTTTAGGGTTTAGGGTTTAGGGTTTAGGGTTTAGGGTTTAGGGTTTAGGGTTTAGGGTTTAGGGTTTAGGGTTTAGGGTTTAGGGTTTAGGGTTTAGGGTTTAGGGTTTAGGGTTTAGGGTTTAGGGTTTAGGGTTTAGGGTTTAGGGTTTAGGGTTTAGGGTTTAGGGTTTAGGGTTTAGGGTTTAGGGTTTAGGGTTTAGGGTTTAGGGTTTAGGGTTTAGGGTTTAGGGTTTAGGGTTTAGGGTTTAGGGTTTAGGGTTTAGGGTTTAGGGTTTAGGGTTTAGGGTTTAGGGTTTAGGGTTTAGGGTTTAGGGTTTAGGGTTTAGGGTTTAGGGTTTAGGGTTTAGGGTTTAGGGTTTAGGGTTTAGGGTTTAGGGTTTAGGGTTTAGGGTTTAGGGTTTAGGGTTTAGGGTTTAGGGTTTAGGGTTTAGGGTTTAGGGTTTAGGGTTTAGGGTTTAGGGTTTAGGGTTTAGGGTTTAGGGTTTAGGGTTTAGGGTTTAGGGTTTAGGGTTTAGGGTTTAGGGTTTAGGGTTTAGGGTTTAGGGTTTAGGGTTTAGGGTTTAGGGTTTAGGGTTTAGGGTTTAGGGTTTAGGGTTTAGGGTTTAGGGTTTAGGGTTTAGGGTTTAGGGTTTAGGGTTTAGGGTTTAGGGTTTAGGGTTTAGGGTTTAGGGTTTAGGGTTTAGGGTTTAGGGTTTAGGGTTTAGGGTTTAGGGTTTAGGGTTTAGGGTTTAGGGTTTAGGGTTTAGGGTTTAGGGTTTAGGGTTTAGGGTTTAGGGTTTAGGGTTTAGGGTTTAGGGTTTAGGGTTTAGGGTTTAGGGTTTAGGGTTTAGGGTTTAGGGTTTAGGGTTTAGGGTTTAGGGTTTAGGGTTTAGGGTTTAGGGTTTAGGGTTTAGGGTTTAGGGTTTAGGGTTTAGGGTTTAGGGTTTAGGGTTTAGGGTTTAGGGTTTAGGGTTTAGGGTTTAGGGTTTAGGGTTTAGGGTTTAGGGTTTAGGGTTTAGGGTTTAGGGTTTAGGGTTTAGGGTTTAGGGTTTAGGGTTTAGGGTTTAGGGTTTAGGGTTTAGGGTTTAGGGTTTAGGGTTTAGGGTTTAGGGTTTAGGGTTTAGGGTTTAGGGTTTAGGGTTTAGGGTTTAGGGTTTAGGGTTTAGGGTTTAGGGTTTAGGGTTTAGGGTTTAGGGTTTAGGGTTTAGGGTTTAGGGTTTAGGGTTTAGGGTTTAGGGTTTAGGGTTTAGGGTTTAGGGTTTAGGGTTTAGGGTTTAGGGTTTAGGGTTTAGGGTTTAGGGTTTAGGGTTTAGGGTTTAGGGTTTAGGGTTTAGGGTTTAGGGTTTAGGGTTTAGGGTTTAGGGTTTAGGGTTTAGGGTTTAGGGTTTAGGGTTTAGGGTTTAGGGTTTAGGGTTTAGGGTTTAGGGTTTAGGGTTTAGGGTTTAGGGTTTAGGGTTTAGGGTTTAGGGTTTAGGGTTTAGGGTTTAGGGTTTAGGGTTTAGGGTTTAGGGTTTAGGGTTTAGGGTTTAGGGTTTAGGGTTTAGGGTTTAGGGTTTAGGGTTTAGGGTTTAGGGTTTAGGGTTTAGGGTTTAGGGTTTAGGGTTTAGGGTTTAGGGTTTAGGGTTTAGGGTTTAGGGTTTAGGGTTTAGGGTTTAGGGTTTAGGGTTTAGGGTTTAGGGTTTAGGGTTTAGGGTTTAGGGTTTAGGGTTTAGGGTTTAGGGTTTAGGGTTTAGGGTTTAGGGTTTAGGGTTTAGGGTTTAGGGTTTAGGGTTTAGGGTTTAGGGTTTAGGGTTTAGGGTTTAGGGTTTAGGGTTTAGGGTTTAGGGTTTAGGGTTTAGGGTTTAGGGTTTAGGGTTTAGGGTTTAGGGTTTAGGGTTTAGGGTTTAGGGTTTAGGGTTTAGGGTTTAGGGTTTAGGGTTTAGGGTTTAGGGTTTAGGGTTTAGGGTTTAGGGTTTAGGGTTTAGGGTTTAGGGTTTAGGGTTTAGGGTTTAGGGTTTAGGGTTTAGGGTTTAGGGTTTAGGGTTTAGGGTTTAGGGTTTAGGGTTTAGGGTTTAGGGTTTAGGGTTTAGGGTTTAGGGTTTAGGGTTTAGGGTTTAGGGTTTAGGGTTTAGGGTTTAGGGTTTAGGGTTTAGGGTTTAGGGTTTAGGGTTTAGGGTTTAGGGTTTAGGGTTTAGGGTTTAGGGTTTAGGGTTTAGGGTTTAGGGTTTAGGGTTTAGGGTTTAGGGTTTAGGGTTTAGGGTTTAGGGTTTAGGGTTTAGGGTTTAGGGTTTAGGGTTTAGGGTTTAGGGTTTAGGGTTTAGGGTTTAGGGTTTAGGGTTTAGGGTTTAGGGTTTAGGGTTTAGGGTTTAGGGTTTAGGGTTTAGGGTTTAGGGTTTAGGGTTTAGGGTTTAGGGTTTAGGGTTTAGGGTTTAGGGTTTAGGGTTTAGGGTTTAGGGTTTAGGGTTTAGGGTTTAGGGTTTAGGGTTTAGGGTTTAGGGTTTAGGGTTTAGGGTTTAGGGTTTAGGGTTTAGGGTTTAGGGTTTAGGGTTTAGGGTTTAGGGTTTAGGGTTTAGGGTTTAGGGTTTAGGGTTTAGGGTTTAGGGTTTAGGGTTTAGGGTTTAGGGTTTAGGGTTTAGGGTTTAGGGTTTAGGGTTTAGGGTTTAGGGTTTAGGGTTTAGGGTTTAGGGTTTAGGGTTTAGGGTTTAGGGTTTAGGGTTTAGGGTTTAGGGTTTAGGGTTTAGGGTTTAGGGTTTAGGGTTTAGGGTTTAGGGTTTAGGGTTTAGGGTTTAGGGTTTAGGGTTTAGGGTTTAGGGTTTAGGGTTTAGGGTTTAGGGTTTAGGGTTTAGGGTTTAGGGTTTAGGGTTTAGGGTTTAGGGTTTAGGGTTTAGGGTTTAGGGTTTAGGGTTTAGGGTTTAGGGTTTAGGGTTTAGGGTTTAGGGTTTAGGGTTTAGGGTTTAGGGTTTAGGGTTTAGGGTTTAGGGTTTAGGGTTTAGGGTTTAGGGTTTAGGGTTTAGGGTTTAGGGTTTAGGGTTTAGGGTTTAGGGTTTAGGGTTTAGGGTTTAGGGTTTAGGGTTTAGGGTTTAGGGTTTAGGGTTTAGGGTTTAGGGTTTAGGGTTTAGGGTTTAGGGTTTAGGGTTTAGGGTTTAGGGTTTAGGGTTTAGGGTTTAGGGTTTAGGGTTTAGGGTTTAGGGTTTAGGGTTTAGGGTTTAGGGTTTAGGGTTTAGGGTTTAGGGTTTAGGGTTTAGGGTTTAGGGTTTAGGGTTTAGGGTTTAGGGTTTAGGGTTTAGGGTTTAGGGTTTAGGGTTTAGGGTTTAGGGTTTAGGGTTTAGGGTTTAGGGTTTAGGGTTTAGGGTTTAGGGTTTAGGGTTTAGGGTTTAGGGTTTAGGGTTTAGGGTTTAGGGTTTAGGGTTTAGGGTTTAGGGTTTAGGGTTTAGGGTTTAGGGTTTAGGGTTTAGGGTTTAGGGTTTAGGGTTTAGGGTTTAGGGTTTAGGGTTTAGGGTTTAGGGTTTAGGGTTTAGGGTTTAGGGTTTAGGGTTTAGGGTTTAGGGTTTAGGGTTTAGGGTTTAGGGTTTAGGGTTTAGGGTTTAGGGTTTAGGGTTTAGGGTTTAGGGTTTAGGGTTTAGGGTTTAGGGTTTAGGGTTTAGGGTTTAGGGTTTAGGGTTTAGGGTTTAGGGTTTAGGGTTTAGGGTTTAGGGTTTAGGGTTTAGGGTTTAGGGTTTAGGGTTTAGGGTTTAGGGTTTAGGGTTTAGGGTTTAGGGTTTAGGGTTTAGGGTTTAGGGTTTAGGGTTTAGGGTTTAGGGTTTAGGGTTTAGGGTTTAGGGTTTAGGGTTTAGGGTTTAGGGTTTAGGGTTTAGGGTTTAGGGTTTAGGGTTTAGGGTTTAGGGTTTAGGGTTTAGGGTTTAGGGTTTAGGGTTTAGGGTTTAGGGTTTAGGGTTTAGGGTTTAGGGTTTAGGGTTTAGGGTTTAGGGTTTAGGGTTTAGGGTTTAGGGTTTAGGGTTTAGGGTTTAGGGTTTAGGGTTTAGGGTTTAGGGTTTAGGGTTTAGGGTTTAGGGTTTAGGGTTTAGGGTTTAGGGTTTAGGGTTTAGGGTTTAGGGTTTAGGGTTTAGGGTTTAGGGTTTAGGGTTTAGGGTTTAGGGTTTAGGGTTTAGGGTTTAGGGTTTAGGGTTTAGGGTTTAGGGTTTAGGGTTTAGGGTTTAGGGTTTAGGGTTTAGGGTTTAGGGTTTAGGGTTTAGGGTTTAGGGTTTAGGGTTTAGGGTTTAGGGTTTAGGGTTTAGGGTTTAGGGTTTAGGGTTTAGGGTTTAGGGTTTAGGGTTTAGGGTTTAGGGTTTAGGGTTTAGGGTTTAGGGTTTAGGGTTTAGGGTTTAGGGTTTAGGGTTTAGGGTTTAGGGTTTAGGGTTTAGGGTTTAGGGTTTAGGGTTTAGGGTTTAGGGTTTAGGGTTTAGGGTTTAGGGTTTAGGGTTTAGGGTTTAGGGTTTAGGGTTTAGGGTTTAGGGTTTAGGGTTTAGGGTTTAGGGTTTAGGGTTTAGGGTTTAGGGTTTAGGGTTTAGGGTTTAGGGTTTAGGGTTTAGGGTTTAGGGTTTAGGGTTTAGGGTTTAGGGTTTAGGGTTTAGGGTTTAGGGTTTAGGGTTTAGGGTTTAGGGTTTAGGGTTTAGGGTTTAGGGTTTAGGGTTTAGGGTTTAGGGTTTAGGGTTTAGGGTTTAGGGTTTAGGGTTTAGGGTTTAGGGTTTAGGGTTTAGGGTTTAGGGTTTAGGGTTTAGGGTTTAGGGTTTAGGGTTTAGGGTTTAGGGTTTAGGGTTTAGGGTTTAGGGTTTAGGGTTTAGGGTTTAGGGTTTAGGGTTTAGGGTTTAGGGTTTAGGGTTTAGGGTTTAGGGTTTAGGGTTTAGGGTTTAGGGTTTAGGGTTTAGGGTTTAGGGTTTAGGGTTTAGGGTTTAGGGTTTAGGGTTTAGGGTTTAGGGTTTAGGGTTTAGGGTTTAGGGTTTAGGGTTTAGGGTTTAGGGTTTAGGGTTTAGGGTTTAGGGTTTAGGGTTTAGGGTTTAGGGTTTAGGGTTTAGGGTTTAGGGTTTAGGGTTTAGGGTTTAGGGTTTAGGGTTTAGGGTTTAGGGTTTAGGGTTTAGGGTTTAGGGTTTAGGGTTTAGGGTTTAGGGTTTAGGGTTTAGGGTTTAGGGTTTAGGGTTTAGGGTTTAGGGTTTAGGGTTTAGGGTTTAGGGTTTAGGGTTTAGGGTTTAGGGTTTAGGGTTTAGGGTTTAGGGTTTAGGGTTTAGGGTTTAGGGTTTAGGGTTTAGGGTTTAGGGTTTAGGGTTTAGGGTTTAGGGTTTAGGGTTTAGGGTTTAGGGTTTAGGGTTTAGGGTTTAGGGTTTAGGGTTTAGGGTTTAGGGTTTAGGGTTTAGGGTTTAGGGTTTAGGGTTTAGGGTTTAGGGTTTAGGGTTTAGGGTTTAGGGTTTAGGGTTTAGGGTTTAGGGTTTAGGGTTTAGGGTTTAGGGTTTAGGGTTTAGGGTTTAGGGTTTAGGGTTTAGGGTTTAGGGTTTAGGGTTTAGGGTTTAGGGTTTAGGGTTTAGGGTTTAGGGTTTAGGGTTTAGGGTTTAGGGTTTAGGGTTTAGGGTTTAGGGTTTAGGGTTTAGGGTTTAGGGTTTAGGGTTTAGGGTTTAGGGTTTAGGGTTTAGGGTTTAGGGTTTAGGGTTTAGGGTTTAGGGTTTAGGGTTTAGGGTTTAGGGTTTAGGGTTTAGGGTTTAGGGTTTAGGGTTTAGGGTTTAGGGTTTAGGGTTTAGGGTTTAGGGTTTAGGGTTTAGGGTTTAGGGTTTAGGGTTTAGGGTTTAGGGTTTAGGGTTTAGGGTTTAGGGTTTAGGGTTTAGGGTTTAGGGTTTAGGGTTTAGGGTTTAGGGTTTAGGGTTTAGGGTTTAGGGTTTAGGGTTTAGGGTTTAGGGTTTAGGGTTTAGGGTTTAGGGTTTAGGGTTTAGGGTTTAGGGTTTAGGGTTTAGGGTTTAGGGTTTAGGGTTTAGGGTTTAGGGTTTAGGGTTTAGGGTTTAGGGTTTAGGGTTTAGGGTTTAGGGTTTAGGGTTTAGGGTTTAGGGTTTAGGGTTTAGGGTTTAGGGTTTAGGGTTTAGGGTTTAGGGTTTAGGGTTTAGGGTTTAGGGTTTAGGGTTTAGGGTTTAGGGTTTAGGGTTTAGGGTTTAGGGTTTAGGGTTTAGGGTTTAGGGTTTAGGGTTTAGGGTTTAGGGTTTAGGGTTTAGGGTTTAGGGTTTAGGGTTTAGGGTTTAGGGTTTAGGGTTTAGGGTTTAGGGTTTAGGGTTTAGGGTTTAGGGTTTAGGGTTTAGGGTTTAGGGTTTAGGGTTTAGGGTTTAGGGTTTAGGGTTTAGGGTTTAGGGTTTAGGGTTTAGGGTTTAGGGTTTAGGGTTTAGGGTTTAGGGTTTAGGGTTTAGGGTTTAGGGTTTAGGGTTTAGGGTTTAGGGTTTAGGGTTTAGGGTTTAGGGTTTAGGGTTTAGGGTTTAGGGTTTAGGGTTTAGGGTTTAGGGTTTAGGGTTTAGGGTTTAGGGTTTAGGGTTTAGGGTTTAGGGTTTAGGGTTTAGGGTTTAGGGTTTAGGGTTTAGGGTTTAGGGTTTAGGGTTTAGGGTTTAGGGTTTAGGGTTTAGGGTTTAGGGTTTAGGGTTTAGGGTTTAGGGTTTAGGGTTTAGGGTTTAGGGTTTAGGGTTTAGGGTTTAGGGTTTAGGGTTTAGGGTTTAGGGTTTAGGGTTTAGGGTTTAGGGTTTAGGGTTTAGGGTTTAGGGTTTAGGGTTTAGGGTTTAGGGTTTAGGGTTTAGGGTTTAGGGTTTAGGGTTTAGGGTTTAGGGTTTAGGGTTTAGGGTTTAGGGTTTAGGGTTTAGGGTTTAGGGTTTAGGGTTTAGGGTTTAGGGTTTAGGGTTTAGGGTTTAGGGTTTAGGGTTTAGGGTTTAGGGTTTAGGGTTTAGGGTTTAGGGTTTAGGGTTTAGGGTTTAGGGTTTAGGGTTTAGGGTTTAGGGTTTAGGGTTTAGGGTTTAGGGTTTAGGGTTTAGGGTTTAGGGTTTAGGGTTTAGGGTTTAGGGTTTAGGGTTTAGGGTTTAGGGTTTAGGGTTTAGGGTTTAGGGTTTAGGGTTTAGGGTTTAGGGTTTAGGGTTTAGGGTTTAGGGTTTAGGGTTTAGGGTTTAGGGTTTAGGGTTTAGGGTTTAGGGTTTAGGGTTTAGGGTTTAGGGTTTAGGGTTTAGGGTTTAGGGTTTAGGGTTTAGGGTTTAGGGTTTAGGGTTTAGGGTTTAGGGTTTAGGGTTTAGGGTTTAGGGTTTAGGGTTTAGGGTTTAGGGTTTAGGGTTTAGGGTTTAGGGTTTAGGGTTTAGGGTTTAGGGTTTAGGGTTTAGGGTTTAGGGTTTAGGGTTTAGGGTTTAGGGTTTAGGGTTTAGGGTTTAGGGTTTAGGGTTTAGGGTTTAGGGTTTAGGGTTTAGGGTTTAGGGTTTAGGGTTTAGGGTTTAGGGTTTAGGGTTTAGGGTTTAGGGTTTAGGGTTTAGGGTTTAGGGTTTAGGGTTTAGGGTTTAGGGTTTAGGGTTTAGGGTTTAGGGTTTAGGGTTTAGGGTTTAGGGTTTAGGGTTTAGGGTTTAGGGTTTAGGGTTTAGGGTTTAGGGTTTAGGGTTTAGGGTTTAGGGTTTAGGGTTTAGGGTTTAGGGTTTAGGGTTTAGGGTTTAGGGTTTAGGGTTTAGGGTTTAGGGTTTAGGGTTTAGGGTTTAGGGTTTAGGGTTTAGGGTTTAGGGTTTAGGGTTTAGGGTTTAGGGTTTAGGGTTTAGGGTTTAGGGTTTAGGGTTTAGGGTTTAGGGTTTAGGGTTTAGGGTTTAGGGTTTAGGGTTTAGGGTTTAGGGTTTAGGGTTTAGGGTTTAGGGTTTAGGGTTTAGGGTTTAGGGTTTAGGGTTTAGGGTTTAGGGTTTAGGGTTTAGGGTTTAGGGTTTAGGGTTTAGGGTTTAGGGTTTAGGGTTTAGGGTTTAGGGTTTAGGGTTTAGGGTTTAGGGTTTAGGGTTTAGGGTTTAGGGTTTAGGGTTTAGGGTTTAGGGTTTAGGGTTTAGGGTTTAGGGTTTAGGGTTTAGGGTTTAGGGTTTAGGGTTTAGGGTTTAGGGTTTAGGGTTTAGGGTTTAGGGTTTAGGGTTTAGGGTTTAGGGTTTAGGGTTTAGGGTTTAGGGTTTAGGGTTTAGGGTTTAGGGTTTAGGGTTTAGGGTTTAGGGTTTAGGGTTTAGGGTTTAGGGTTTAGGGTTTAGGGTTTAGGGTTTAGGGTTTAGGGTTTAGGGTTTAGGGTTTAGGGTTTAGGGTTTAGGGTTTAGGGTTTAGGGTTTAGGGTTTAGGGTTTAGGGTTTAGGGTTTAGGGTTTAGGGTTTAGGGTTTAGGGTTTAGGGTTTAGGGTTTAGGGTTTAGGGTTTAGGGTTTAGGGTTTAGGGTTTAGGGTTTAGGGTTTAGGGTTTAGGGTTTAGGGTTTAGGGTTTAGGGTTTAGGGTTTAGGGTTTAGGGTTTAGGGTTTAGGGTTTAGGGTTTAGGGTTTAGGGTTTAGGGTTTAGGGTTTAGGGTTTAGGGTTTAGGGTTTAGGGTTTAGGGTTTAGGGTTTAGGGTTTAGGGTTTAGGGTTTAGGGTTTAGGGTTTAGGGTTTAGGGTTTAGGGTTTAGGGTTTAGGGTTTAGGGTTTAGGGTTTAGGGTTTAGGGTTTAGGGTTTAGGGTTTAGGGTTTAGGGTTTAGGGTTTAGGGTTTAGGGTTTAGGGTTTAGGGTTTAGGGTTTAGGGTTTAGGGTTTAGGGTTTAGGGTTTAGGGTTTAGGGTTTAGGGTTTAGGGTTTAGGGTTTAGGGTTTAGGGTTTAGGGTTTAGGGTTTAGGGTTTAGGGTTTAGGGTTTAGGGTTTAGGGTTTAGGGTTTAGGGTTTAGGGTTTAGGGTTTAGGGTTTAGGGTTTAGGGTTTAGGGTTTAGGGTTTAGGGTTTAGGGTTTAGGGTTTAGGGTTTAGGGTTTAGGGTTTAGGGTTTAGGGTTTAGGGTTTAGGGTTTAGGGTTTAGGGTTTAGGGTTTAGGGTTTAGGGTTTAGGGTTTAGGGTTTAGGGTTTAGGGTTTAGGGTTTAGGGTTTAGGGTTTAGGGTTTAGGGTTTAGGGTTTAGGGTTTAGGGTTTAGGGTTTAGGGTTTAGGGTTTAGGGTTTAGGGTTTAGGGTTTAGGGTTTAGGGTTTAGGGTTTAGGGTTTAGGGTTTAGGGTTTAGGGTTTAGGGTTTAGGGTTTAGGGTTTAGGGTTTAGGGTTTAGGGTTTAGGGTTTAGGGTTTAGGGTTTAGGGTTTAGGGTTTAGGGTTTAGGGTTTAGGGTTTAGGGTTTAGGGTTTAGGGTTTAGGGTTTAGGGTTTAGGGTTTAGGGTTTAGGGTTTAGGGTTTAGGGTTTAGGGTTTAGGGTTTAGGGTTTAGGGTTTAGGGTTTAGGGTTTAGGGTTTAGGGTTTAGGGTTTAGGGTTTAGGGTTTAGGGTTTAGGGTTTAGGGTTTAGGGTTTAGGGTTTAGGGTTTAGGGTTTAGGGTTTAGGGTTTAGGGTTTAGGGTTTAGGGTTTAGGGTTTAGGGTTTAGGGTTTAGGGTTTAGGGTTTAGGGTTTAGGGTTTAGGGTTTAGGGTTTAGGGTTTAGGGTTTAGGGTTTAGGGTTTAGGGTTTAGGGTTTAGGGTTTAGGGTTTAGGGTTTAGGGTTTAGGGTTTAGGGTTTAGGGTTTAGGGTTTAGGGTTTAGGGTTTAGGGTTTAGGGTTTAGGGTTTAGGGTTTAGGGTTTAGGGTTTAGGGTTTAGGGTTTAGGGTTTAGGGTTTAGGGTTTAGGGTTTAGGGTTTAGGGTTTAGGGTTTAGGGTTTAGGGTTTAGGGTTTAGGGTTTAGGGTTTAGGGTTTAGGGTTTAGGGTTTAGGGTTTAGGGTTTAGGGTTTAGGGTTTAGGGTTTAGGGTTTAGGGTTTAGGGTTTAGGGTTTAGGGTTTAGGGTTTAGGGTTTAGGGTTTAGGGTTTAGGGTTTAGGGTTTAGGGTTTAGGGTTTAGGGTTTAGGGTTTAGGGTTTAGGGTTTAGGGTTTAGGGTTTAGGGTTTAGGGTTTAGGGTTTAGGGTTTAGGGTTTAGGGTTTAGGGTTTAGGGTTTAGGGTTTAGGGTTTAGGGTTTAGGGTTTAGGGTTTAGGGTTTAGGGTTTAGGGTTTAGGGTTTAGGGTTTAGGGTTTAGGGTTTAGGGTTTAGGGTTTAGGGTTTAGGGTTTAGGGTTTAGGGTTTAGGGTTTAGGGTTTAGGGTTTAGGGTTTAGGGTTTAGGGTTTAGGGTTTAGGGTTTAGGGTTTAGGGTTTAGGGTTTAGGGTTTAGGGTTTAGGGTTTAGGGTTTAGGGTTTAGGGTTTAGGGTTTAGGGTTTAGGGTTTAGGGTTTAGGGTTTAGGGTTTAGGGTTTAGGGTTTAGGGTTTAGGGTTTAGGGTTTAGGGTTTAGGGTTTAGGGTTTAGGGTTTAGGGTTTAGGGTTTAGGGTTTAGGGTTTAGGGTTTAGGGTTTAGGGTTTAGGGTTTAGGGTTTAGGGTTTAGGGTTTAGGGTTTAGGGTTTAGGGTTTAGGGTTTAGGGTTTAGGGTTTAGGGTTTAGGGTTTAGGGTTTAGGGTTTAGGGTTTAGGGTTTAGGGTTTAGGGTTTAGGGTTTAGGGTTTAGGGTTTAGGGTTTAGGGTTTAGGGTTTAGGGTTTAGGGTTTAGGGTTTAGGGTTTAGGGTTTAGGGTTTAGGGTTTAGGGTTTAGGGTTTAGGGTTTAGGGTTTAGGGTTTAGGGTTTAGGGTTTAGGGTTTAGGGTTTAGGGTTTAGGGTTTAGGGTTTAGGGTTTAGGGTTTAGGGTTTAGGGTTTAGGGTTTAGGGTTTAGGGTTTAGGGTTTAGGGTTTAGGGTTTAGGGTTTAGGGTTTAGGGTTTAGGGTTTAGGGTTTAGGGTTTAGGGTTTAGGGTTTAGGGTTTAGGGTTTAGGGTTTAGGGTTTAGGGTTTAGGGTTTAGGGTTTAGGGTTTAGGGTTTAGGGTTTAGGGTTTAGGGTTTAGGGTTTAGGGTTTAGGGTTTAGGGTTTAGGGTTTAGGGTTTAGGGTTTAGGGTTTAGGGTTTAGGGTTTAGGGTTTAGGGTTTAGGGTTTAGGGTTTAGGGTTTAGGGTTTAGGGTTTAGGGTTTAGGGTTTAGGGTTTAGGGTTTAGGGTTTAGGGTTTAGGGTTTAGGGTTTAGGGTTTAGGGTTTAGGGTTTAGGGTTTAGGGTTTAGGGTTTAGGGTTTAGGGTTTAGGGTTTAGGGTTTAGGGTTTAGGGTTTAGGGTTTAGGGTTTAGGGTTTAGGGTTTAGGGTTTAGGGTTTAGGGTTTAGGGTTTAGGGTTTAGGGTTTAGGGTTTAGGGTTTAGGGTTTAGGGTTTAGGGTTTAGGGTTTAGGGTTTAGGGTTTAGGGTTTAGGGTTTAGGGTTTAGGGTTTAGGGTTTAGGGTTTAGGGTTTAGGGTTTAGGGTTTAGGGTTTAGGGTTTAGGGTTTAGGGTTTAGGGTTTAGGGTTTAGGGTTTAGGGTTTAGGGTTTAGGGTTTAGGGTTTAGGGTTTAGGGTTTAGGGTTTAGGGTTTAGGGTTTAGGGTTTAGGGTTTAGGGTTTAGGGTTTAGGGTTTAGGGTTTAGGGTTTAGGGTTTAGGGTTTAGGGTTTAGGGTTTAGGGTTTAGGGTTTAGGGTTTAGGGTTTAGGGTTTAGGGTTTAGGGTTTAGGGTTTAGGGTTTAGGGTTTAGGGTTTAGGGTTTAGGGTTTAGGGTTTAGGGTTTAGGGTTTAGGGTTTAGGGTTTAGGGTTTAGGGTTTAGGGTTTAGGGTTTAGGGTTTAGGGTTTAGGGTTTAGGGTTTAGGGTTTAGGGTTTAGGGTTTAGGGTTTAGGGTTTAGGGTTTAGGGTTTAGGGTTTAGGGTTTAGGGTTTAGGGTTTAGGGTTTAGGGTTTAGGGTTTAGGGTTTAGGGTTTAGGGTTTAGGGTTTAGGGTTTAGGGTTTAGGGTTTAGGGTTTAGGGTTTAGGGTTTAGGGTTTAGGGTTTAGGGTTTAGGGTTTAGGGTTTAGGGTTTAGGGTTTAGGGTTTAGGGTTTAGGGTTTAGGGTTTAGGGTTTAGGGTTTAGGGTTTAGGGTTTAGGGTTTAGGGTTTAGGGTTTAGGGTTTAGGGTTTAGGGTTTAGGGTTTAGGGTTTAGGGTTTAGGGTTTAGGGTTTAGGGTTTAGGGTTTAGGGTTTAGGGTTTAGGGTTTAGGGTTTAGGGTTTAGGGTTTAGGGTTTAGGGTTTAGGGTTTAGGGTTTAGGGTTTAGGGTTTAGGGTTTAGGGTTTAGGGTTTAGGGTTTAGGGTTTAGGGTTTAGGGTTTAGGGTTTAGGGTTTAGGGTTTAGGGTTTAGGGTTTAGGGTTTAGGGTTTAGGGTTTAGGGTTTAGGGTTTAGGGTTTAGGGTTTAGGGTTTAGGGTTTAGGGTTTAGGGTTTAGGGTTTAGGGTTTAGGGTTTAGGGTTTAGGGTTTAGGGTTTAGGGTTTAGGGTTTAGGGTTTAGGGTTTAGGGTTTAGGGTTTAGGGTTTAGGGTTTAGGGTTTAGGGTTTAGGGTTTAGGGTTTAGGGTTTAGGGTTTAGGGTTTAGGGTTTAGGGTTTAGGGTTTAGGGTTTAGGGTTTAGGGTTTAGGGTTTAGGGTTTAGGGTTTAGGGTTTAGGGTTTAGGGTTTAGGGTTTAGGGTTTAGGGTTTAGGGTTTAGGGTTTAGGGTTTAGGGTTTAGGGTTTAGGGTTTAGGGTTTAGGGTTTAGGGTTTAGGGTTTAGGGTTTAGGGTTTAGGGTTTAGGGTTTAGGGTTTAGGGTTTAGGGTTTAGGGTTTAGGGTTTAGGGTTTAGGGTTTAGGGTTTAGGGTTTAGGGTTTAGGGTTTAGGGTTTAGGGTTTAGGGTTTAGGGTTTAGGGTTTAGGGTTTAGGGTTTAGGGTTTAGGGTTTAGGGTTTAGGGTTTAGGGTTTAGGGTTTAGGGTTTAGGGTTTAGGGTTTAGGGTTTAGGGTTTAGGGTTTAGGGTTTAGGGTTTAGGGTTTAGGGTTTAGGGTTTAGGGTTTAGGGTTTAGGGTTTAGGGTTTAGGGTTTAGGGTTTAGGGTTTAGGGTTTAGGGTTTAGGGTTTAGGGTTTAGGGTTTAGGGTTTAGGGTTTAGGGTTTAGGGTTTAGGGTTTAGGGTTTAGGGTTTAGGGTTTAGGGTTTAGGGTTTAGGGTTTAGGGTTTAGGGTTTAGGGTTTAGGGTTTAGGGTTTAGGGTTTAGGGTTTAGGGTTTAGGGTTTAGGGTTTAGGGTTTAGGGTTTAGGGTTTAGGGTTTAGGGTTTAGGGTTTAGGGTTTAGGGTTTAGGGTTTAGGGTTTAGGGTTTAGGGTTTAGGGTTTAGGGTTTAGGGTTTAGGGTTTAGGGTTTAGGGTTTAGGGTTTAGGGTTTAGGGTTTAGGGTTTAGGGTTTAGGGTTTAGGGTTTAGGGTTTAGGGTTTAGGGTTTAGGGTTTAGGGTTTAGGGTTTAGGGTTTAGGGTTTAGGGTTTAGGGTTTAGGGTTTAGGGTTTAGGGTTTAGGGTTTAGGGTTTAGGGTTTAGGGTTTAGGGTTTAGGGTTTAGGGTTTAGGGTTTAGGGTTTAGGGTTTAGGGTTTAGGGTTTAGGGTTTAGGGTTTAGGGTTTAGGGTTTAGGGTTTAGGGTTTAGGGTTTAGGGTTTAGGGTTTAGGGTTTAGGGTTTAGGGTTTAGGGTTTAGGGTTTAGGGTTTAGGGTTTAGGGTTTAGGGTTTAGGGTTTAGGGTTTAGGGTTTAGGGTTTAGGGTTTAGGGTTTAGGGTTTAGGGTTTAGGGTTTAGGGTTTAGGGTTTAGGGTTTAGGGTTTAGGGTTTAGGGTTTAGGGTTTAGGGTTTAGGGTTTAGGGTTTAGGGTTTAGGGTTTAGGGTTTAGGGTTTAGGGTTTAGGGTTTAGGGTTTAGGGTTTAGGGTTTAGGGTTTAGGGTTTAGGGTTTAGGGTTTAGGGTTTAGGGTTTAGGGTTTAGGGTTTAGGGTTTAGGGTTTAGGGTTTAGGGTTTAGGGTTTAGGGTTTAGGGTTTAGGGTTTAGGGTTTAGGGTTTAGGGTTTAGGGTTTAGGGTTTAGGGTTTAGGGTTTAGGGTTTAGGGTTTAGGGTTTAGGGTTTAGGGTTTAGGGTTTAGGGTTTAGGGTTTAGGGTTTAGGGTTTAGGGTTTAGGGTTTAGGGTTTAGGGTTTAGGGTTTAGGGTTTAGGGTTTAGGGTTTAGGGTTTAGGGTTTAGGGTTTAGGGTTTAGGGTTTAGGGTTTAGGGTTTAGGGTTTAGGGTTTAGGGTTTAGGGTTTAGGGTTTAGGGTTTAGGGTTTAGGGTTTAGGGTTTAGGGTTTAGGGTTTAGGGTTTAGGGTTTAGGGTTTAGGGTTTAGGGTTTAGGGTTTAGGGTTTAGGGTTTAGGGTTTAGGGTTTAGGGTTTAGGGTTTAGGGTTTAGGGTTTAGGGTTTAGGGTTTAGGGTTTAGGGTTTAGGGTTTAGGGTTTAGGGTTTAGGGTTTAGGGTTTAGGGTTTAGGGTTTAGGGTTTAGGGTTTAGGGTTTAGGGTTTAGGGTTTAGGGTTTAGGGTTTAGGGTTTAGGGTTTAGGGTTTAGGGTTTAGGGTTTAGGGTTTAGGGTTTAGGGTTTAGGGTTTAGGGTTTAGGGTTTAGGGTTTAGGGTTTAGGGTTTAGGGTTTAGGGTTTAGGGTTTAGGGTTTAGGGTTTAGGGTTTAGGGTTTAGGGTTTAGGGTTTAGGGTTTAGGGTTTAGGGTTTAGGGTTTAGGGTTTAGGGTTTAGGGTTTAGGGTTTAGGGTTTAGGGTTTAGGGTTTAGGGTTTAGGGTTTAGGGTTTAGGGTTTAGGGTTTAGGGTTTAGGGTTTAGGGTTTAGGGTTTAGGGTTTAGGGTTTAGGGTTTAGGGTTTAGGGTTTAGGGTTTAGGGTTTAGGGTTTAGGGTTTAGGGTTTAGGGTTTAGGGTTTAGGGTTTAGGGTTTAGGGTTTAGGGTTTAGGGTTTAGGGTTTAGGGTTTAGGGTTTAGGGTTTAGGGTTTAGGGTTTAGGGTTTAGGGTTTAGGGTTTAGGGTTTAGGGTTTAGGGTTTAGGGTTTAGGGTTTAGGGTTTAGGGTTTAGGGTTTAGGGTTTAGGGTTTAGGGTTTAGGGTTTAGGGTTTAGGGTTTAGGGTTTAGGGTTTAGGGTTTAGGGTTTAGGGTTTAGGGTTTAGGGTTTAGGGTTTAGGGTTTAGGGTTTAGGGTTTAGGGTTTAGGGTTTAGGGTTTAGGGTTTAGAGGGTTTAGGGTTTAGGGTTTAGGGTTTAGGGTTTAGGGTTTAGGGTTTAGGGTTTAGGGTTTAGGGTTTAGGGTTTAGGGTTTAGGGTTTAGGGTTTAGGGTTTAGGGTTTAGGGTTTAGGGTTTAGGGTTTAGGGTTTAGGGTTTAGGGTTTAGGGTTTAGGGTTTAGGGTTTAGGGTTTAGGGTTTAGGGTTTAGGGTTTAGGGTTTAGGGTTTAGGGTTTAGGGTTTAGGGTTTAGGGTTTAGGGTTTAGGGTTTAGGGTTTAGGGTTTAGGGTTTAGGGTTTAGGGTTTAGGGTTTAGGGTTTAGGGTTTAGGGTTTAGGGTTTAGGGTTTAGGGTTTAGGGTTTAGGGTTTAGGGTTTAGGGTTTAGGGTTTAGGGTTTAGGGTTTAGGGTTTAGGGTTTAGGGTTTAGGGTTTAGGGTTTAGGGTTTAGGGTTTAGGGTTTAGGGTTTAGGGTTTAGGGTTTAGGGTTTAGGGTTTAGGGTTTAGGGTTTAGGGTTTAGGGTTTAGGGTTTAGGGTTTAGGGTTTAGGGTTTAGGGTTTAGGGTTTAGGGTTTAGGGTTTAGGGTTTAGGGTTTAGGGTTTAGGGTTTAGGGTTTAGGGTTTAGGGTTTAGGGTTTAGGGTTTAGGGTTTAGGGTTTAGGGTTTAGGGTTTAGGGTTTAGGGTTTAGGGTTTAGGGTTTAGGGTTTAGGGTTTAGGGTTTAGGGTTTAGGGTTTAGGGTTTAGGGTTTAGGGTTTAGGGTTTAGGGTTTAGGGTTTAGGGTTTAGGGTTTAGGGTTTAGGGTTTAGGGTTTAGGGTTTAGGGTTTAGGGTTTAGGGTTTAGGGTTTAGGGTTTAGGGTTTAGGGTTTAGGGTTTAGGGTTTAGGGTTTAGGGTTTAGGGTTTAGGGTTTAGGGTTTAGGGTTTAGGGTTTAGGGTTTAGGGTTTAGGGTTTAGGGTTTAGGGTTTAGGGTTTAGGGTTTAGGGTTTAGGGTTTAGGGTTTAGGGTTTAGGGTTTAGGGTTTAGGGTTTAGGGTTTAGGGTTTAGGGTTTAGGGTTTAGGGTTTAGGGTTTAGGGTTTAGGGTTTAGGGTTTAGGGTTTAGGGTTTAGGGTTTAGGGTTTAGGGTTTAGGGTTTAGGGTTTAGGGTTTAGGGTTTAGGGTTTAGGGTTTAGGGTTTAGGGTTTAGGGTTTAGGGTTTAGGGTTTAGGGTTTAGGGTTTAGGGTTTAGGGTTTAGGGTTTAGGGTTTAGGGTTTAGGGTTTAGGGTTTAGGGTTTAGGGTTTAGGGTTTAGGGTTTAGGGTTTAGGGTTTAGGGTTTAGGGTTTAGGGTTTAGGGTTTAGGGTTTAGGGTTTAGGGTTTAGGGTTTAGGGTTTAGGGTTTAGGGTTTAGGGTTTAGGGTTTAGGGTTTAGGGTTTAGGGTTTAGGGTTTAGGGTTTAGGGTTTAGGGTTTAGGGTTTAGGGTTTAGGGTTTAGGGTTTAGGGTTTAGGGTTTAGGGTTTAGGGTTTAGGGTTTAGGGTTTAGGGTTTAGGGTTTAGGGTTTAGGGTTTAGGGTTTAGGGTTTAGGGTTTAGGGTTTAGGGTTTAGGGTTTAGGGTTTAGGGTTTAGGGTTTAGGGTTTAGGGTTTAGGGTTTAGGGTTTAGGGTTTAGGGTTTAGGGTTTAGGGTTTAGGGTTTAGGGTTTAGGGTTTAGGGTTTAGGGTTTAGGGTTTAGGGTTTAGGGTTTAGGGTTTAGGGTTTAGGGTTTAGGGTTTAGGGTTTAGGGTTTAGGGTTTAGGGTTTAGGGTTTAGGGTTTAGGGTTTAGGGTTTAGGGTTTAGGGTTTAGGGTTTAGGGTTTAGGGTTTAGGGTTTAGGGTTTAGGGTTTAGGGTTTAGGGTTTAGGGTTTAGGGTTTAGGGTTTAGGGTTTAGGGTTTAGGGTTTAGGGTTTAGGGTTTAGGGTTTAGGGTTTAGGGTTTAGGGTTTAGGGTTTAGGGTTTAGGGTTTAGGGTTTAGGGTTTAGGGTTTAGGGTTTAGGGTTTAGGGTTTAGGGTTTAGGGTTTAGGGTTTAGGGTTTAGGGTTTAGGGTTTAGGGTTTAGGGTTTAGGGTTTAGGGTTTAGGGTTTAGGGTTTAGGGTTTAGGGTTTAGGGTTTAGGGTTTAGGGTTTAGGGTTTAGGGTTTAGGGTTTAGGGTTTAGGGTTTAGGGTTTAGGGTTTAGGGTTTAGGGTTTAGGGTTTAGGGTTTAGGGTTTAGGGTTTAGGGTTTAGGGTTTAGGGTTTAGGGTTTAGGGTTTAGGGTTTAGGGTTTAGGGTTTAGGGTTTAGGGTTTAGGGTTTAGGGTTTAGGGTTTAGGGTTTAGGGTTTAGGGTTTAGGGTTTAGGGTTTAGGGTTTAGGGTTTAGGGTTTAGGGTTTAGGGTTTAGGGTTTAGGGTTTAGGGTTTAGGGTTTAGGGTTTAGGGTTTAGGGTTTAGGGTTTAGGGTTTAGGGTTTAGGGTTTAGGGTTTAGGGTTTAGGGTTTAGGGTTTAGGGTTTAGGGTTTAGGGTTTAGGGTTTAGGGTTTAGGGTTTAGGGTTTAGGGTTTAGGGTTTAGGGTTTAGGGTTTAGGGTTTAGGGTTTAGGGTTTAGGGTTTAGGGTTTAGGGTTTAGGGTTTAGGGTTTAGGGTTTAGGGTTTAGGGTTTAGGGTTTAGGGTTTAGGGTTTAGGGTTTAGGGTTTAGGGTTTAGGGTTTAGGGTTTAGGGTTTAGGGTTTAGGGTTTAGGGTTTAGGGTTTAGGGTTTAGGGTTTAGGGTTTAGGGTTTAGGGTTTAGGGTTTAGGGTTTAGGGTTTAGGGTTTAGGGTTTAGGGTTTAGGGTTTAGGGTTTAGGGTTTAGGGTTTAGGGTTTAGGGTTTAGGGTTTAGGGTTTAGGGTTTAGGGTTTAGGGTTTAGGGTTTAGGGTTTAGGGTTTAGGGTTTAGGGTTTAGGGTTTAGGGTTTAGGGTTTAGGGTTTAGGGTTTAGGGTTTAGGGTTTAGGGTTTAGGGTTTAGGGTTTAGGGTTTAGGGTTTAGGGTTTAGGGTTTAGGGTTTAGGGTTTAGGGTTTAGGGTTTAGGGTTTAGGGTTTAGGGTTTAGGGTTTAGGGTTTAGGGTTTAGGGTTTAGGGTTTAGGGTTTAGGGTTTAGGGTTTAGGGTTTAGGGTTTAGGGTTTAGGGTTTAGGGTTTAGGGTTTAGGGTTTAGGGTTTAGGGTTTAGGGTTTAGGGTTTAGGGTTTAGGGTTTAGGGTTTAGGGTTTAGGGTTTAGGGTTTAGGGTTTAGGGTTTAGGGTTTAGGGTTTAGGGTTTAGGGTTTAGGGTTTAGGGTTTAGGGTTTAGGGTTTAGGGTTTAGGGTTTAGGGTTTAGGGTTTAGGGTTTAGGGTTTAGGGTTTAGGGTTTAGGGTTTAGGGTTTAGGGTTTAGGGTTTAGGGTTTAGGGTTTAGGGTTTAGGGTTTAGGGTTTAGGGTTTAGGGTTTAGGGTTTAGGGTTTAGGGTTTAGGGTTTAGGGTTTAGGGTTTAGGGTTTAGGGTTTAGGGTTTAGGGTTTAGGGTTTAGGGTTTAGGGTTTAGGGTTTAGGGTTTAGGGTTTAGGGTTTAGGGTTTAGGGTTTAGGGTTTAGGGTTTAGGGTTTAGGGTTTAGGGTTTAGGGTTTAGGGTTTAGGGTTTAGGGTTTAGGGTTTAGGGTTTAGGGTTTAGGGTTTAGGGTTTAGGGTTTAGGGTTTAGGGTTTAGGGTTTAGGGTTTAGGGTTTAGGGTTTAGGGTTTAGGGTTTAGGGTTTAGGGTTTAGGGTTTAGGGTTTAGGGTTTAGGGTTTAGGGTTTAGGGTTTAGGGTTTAGGGTTTAGGGTTTAGGGTTTAGGGTTTAGGGTTTAGGGTTTAGGGTTTAGGGTTTAGGGTTTAGGGTTTAGGGTTTAGGGTTTAGGGTTTAGGGTTTAGGGTTTAGGGTTTAGGGTTTAGGGTTTAGGGTTTAGGGTTTAGGGTTTAGGGTTTAGGGTTTAGGGTTTAGGGTTTAGGGTTTAGGGTTTAGGGTTTAGGGTTTAGGGTTTAGGGTTTAGGGTTTAGGGTTTAGGGTTTAGGGTTTAGGGTTTAGGGTTTAGGGTTTAGGGTTTAGGGTTTAGGGTTTAGGGTTTAGGGTTTAGGGTTTAGGGTTTAGGGTTTAGGGTTTAGGGTTTAGGGTTTAGGGTTTAGGGTTTAGGGTTTAGGGTTTAGGGTTTAGGGTTTAGGGTTTAGGGTTTAGGGTTTAGGGTTTAGGGTTTAGGGTTTAGGGTTTAGGGTTTAGGGTTTAGGGTTTAGGGTTTAGGGTTTAGGGTTTAGGGTTTAGGGTTTAGGGTTTAGGGTTTAGGGTTTAGGGTTTAGGGTTTAGGGTTTAGGGTTTAGGGTTTAGGGTTTAGGGTTTAGGGTTTAGGGTTTAGGGTTTAGGGTTTAGGGTTTAGGGTTTAGGGTTTAGGGTTTAGGGTTTAGGGTTTAGGGTTTAGGGTTTAGGGTTTAGGGTTTAGGGTTTAGGGTTTAGGGTTTAGGGTTTAGGGTTTAGGGTTTAGGGTTTAGGGTTTAGGGTTTAGGGTTTAGGGTTTAGGGTTTAGGGTTTAGGGTTTAGGGTTTAGGGTTTAGGGTTTAGGGTTTAGGGTTTAGGGTTTAGGGTTTAGGGTTTAGGGTTTAGGGTTTAGGGTTTAGGGTTTAGGGTTTAGGGTTTAGGGTTTAGGGTTTAGGGTTTAGGGTTTAGGGTTTAGGGTTTAGGGTTTAGGGTTTAGGGTTTAGGGTTTAGGGTTTAGGGTTTAGGGTTTAGGGTTTAGGGTTTAGGGTTTAGGGTTTAGGGTTTAGGGTTTAGGGTTTAGGGTTTAGGGTTTAGGGTTTAGGGTTTAGGGTTTAGGGTTTAGGGTTTAGGGTTTAGGGTTTAGGGTTTAGGGTTTAGGGTTTAGGGTTTAGGGTTTAGGGTTTAGGGTTTAGGGTTTAGGGTTTAGGGTTTAGGGTTTAGGGTTTAGGGTTTAGGGTTTAGGGTTTAGGGTTTAGGGTTTAGGGTTTAGGGTTTAGGGTTTAGGGTTTAGGGTTTAGGGTTTAGGGTTTAGGGTTTAGGGTTTAGGGTTTAGGGTTTAGGGTTTAGGGTTTAGGGTTTAGGGTTTAGGGTTTAGGGTTTAGGGTTTAGGGTTTAGGGTTTAGGGTTTAGGGTTTAGGGTTTAGGGTTTAGGGTTTAGGGTTTAGGGTTTAGGGTTTAGGGTTTAGGGTTTAGGGTTTAGGGTTTAGGGTTTAGGGTTTAGGGTTTAGGGTTTAGGGTTTAGGGTTTAGGGTTTAGGGTTTAGGGTTTAGGGTTTAGGGTTTAGGGTTTAGGGTTTAGGGTTTAGGGTTTAGGGTTTAGGGTTTAGGGTTTAGGGTTTAGGGTTTAGGGTTTAGGGTTTAGGGTTTAGGGTTTAGGGTTTAGGGTTTAGGGTTTAGGGTTTAGGGTTTAGGGTTTAGGGTTTAGGGTTTAGGGTTTAGGGTTTAGGGTTTAGGGTTTAGGGTTTAGGGTTTAGGGTTTAGGGTTTAGGGTTTAGGGTTTAGGGTTTAGGGTTTAGGGTTTAGGGTTTAGGGTTTAGGGTTTAGGGTTTAGGGTTTAGGGTTTAGGGTTTAGGGTTTAGGGTTTAGGGTTTAGGGTTTAGGGTTTAGGGTTTAGGGTTTAGGGTTTAGGGTTTAGGGTTTAGGGTTTAGGGTTTAGGGTTTAGGGTTTAGGGTTTAGGGTTTAGGGTTTAGGGTTTAGGGTTTAGGGTTTAGGGTTTAGGGTTTAGGGTTTAGGGTTTAGGGTTTAGGGTTTAGGGTTTAGGGTTTAGGGTTTAGGGTTTAGGGTTTAGGGTTTAGGGTTTAGGGTTTAGGGTTTAGGGTTTAGGGTTTAGGGTTTAGGGTTTAGGGTTTAGGGTTTAGGGTTTAGGGTTTAGGGTTTAGGGTTTAGGGTTTAGGGTTTAGGGTTTAGGGTTTAGGGTTTAGGGTTTAGGGTTTAGGGTTTAGGGTTTAGGGTTTAGGGTTTAGGGTTTAGGGTTTAGGGTTTAGGGTTTAGGGTTTAGGGTTTAGGGTTTAGGGTTTAGGGTTTAGGGTTTAGGGTTTAGGGTTTAGGGTTTAGGGTTTAGGGTTTAGGGTTTAGGGTTTAGGGTTTAGGGTTTAGGGTTTAGGGTTTAGGGTTTAGGGTTTAGGGTTTAGGGTTTAGGGTTTAGGGTTTAGGGTTTAGGGTTTAGGGTTTAGGGTTTAGGGTTTAGGGTTTAGGGTTTAGGGTTTAGGGTTTAGGGTTTAGGGTTTAGGGTTTAGGGTTTAGGGTTTAGGGTTTAGGGTTTAGGGTTTAGGGTTTAGGGTTTAGGGTTTAGGGTTTAGGGTTTAGGGTTTAGGGTTTAGGGTTTAGGGTTTAGGGTTTAGGGTTTAGGGTTTAGGGTTTAGGGTTTAGGGTTTAGGGTTTAGGGTTTAGGGTTTAGGGTTTAGGGTTTAGGGTTTAGGGTTTAGGGTTTAGGGTTTAGGGTTTAGGGTTTAGGGTTTAGGGTTTAGGGTTTAGGGTTTAGGGTTTAGGGTTTAGGGTTTAGGGTTTAGGGTTTAGGGTTTAGGGTTTAGGGTTTAGGGTTTAGGGTTTAGGGTTTAGGGTTTAGGGTTTAGGGTTTAGGGTTTAGGGTTTAGGGTTTAGGGTTTAGGGTTTAGGGTTTAGGGTTTAGGGTTTAGGGTTTAGGGTTTAGGGTTTAGGGTTTAGGGTTTAGGGTTTAGGGTTTAGGGTTTAGGGTTTAGGGTTTAGGGTTTAGGGTTTAGGGTTTAGGGTTTAGGGTTTAGGGTTTAGGGTTTAGGGTTTAGGGTTTAGGGTTTAGGGTTTAGGGTTTAGGGTTTAGGGTTTAGGGTTTAGGGTTTAGGGTTTAGGGTTTAGGGTTTAGGGTTTAGGGTTTAGGGTTTAGGGTTTAGGGTTTAGGGTTTAGGGTTTAGGGTTTAGGGTTTAGGGTTTAGGGTTTAGGGTTTAGGGTTTAGGGTTTAGGGTTTAGGGTTTAGGGTTTAGGGTTTAGGGTTTAGGGTTTAGGGTTTAGGGTTTAGGGTTTAGGGTTTAGGGTTTAGGGTTTAGGGTTTAGGGTTTAGGGTTTAGGGTTTAGGGTTTAGGGTTTAGGGTTTAGGGTTTAGGGTTTAGGGTTTAGGGTTTAGGGTTTAGGGTTTAGGGTTTAGGGTTTAGGGTTTAGGGTTTAGGGTTT
>JAYESD010000035.1:315000-317026 GCA_036927565.1 Tuctoria greenei
TTTTCCCGTTTTTTGGCGACTTTGCCGTTTTTGGTCACGAAGCTCATCCGCGTGTGGAAACCATCAAAAAACACCCTACGGATGTGTATCCGGCCCTGGTCTCGTTAAGCAGCTCAGGACCCGACATCGGCGGTTTTCCCGTTTTTTGGCGACTTTGCCGTGTTTGGTCCCAGAGCTCATTCGGCTGTGGAAACCATCAAAAAACACTCCCCGAACGTGTATCCGGCCCTGGTCTCGATGAACAGCCCAGGACCAGACATCGGCACATTTACCGTGTTTTGGCGACTTTGCCGTTTTTGGTCCCGGAGCTCATCCGCGTGTGGAAACCATCAAAAAACACCCTCCGAACATGTATCTGGCCCTGGGCTCGTTGAACAGCCCAGGACCCGACATCAGCAATTTTCCCGTTTTCTGGCGACTTTACCGTTTTTGGTCCCGAAGCTCATCCGCCTGTGGAAACCATCAAAAAACACCCTACGAACGTGTATCCGGCCCTGGGCTCGTTCAGCAGCCCAGGACCCGACATCGGCGGTTTTCCCGTTTTTTGGCGACTTGGTCGTGTTTGGTCCCGGAGCTCATCCGCCTGTGGAAACCATCAAAAAACACCCTCCGAACGTGTATCCGGCCCTGGTCTTGTTCAACAGCCCAGGACCCGTCATCAGCGGTTTTCCCGTTTTTTGGCGGCTTTGCCGTTTTTGGTCCCGGAGCTCATCCGCGTGTGCAAACCATCAAAAAACACCTTCCGAACGTGTATGCGGCCCTTGTCTCGTTGAACAGCCCAGGACCCGACATCGGCAGATTTCCCGTTTTTTGGCGACTTTGCCGTTTTTGGTCCCGGAGCTCACCCGCCTGTGGAAACCATCAAAAAACAACCTCCGAACGTGTATCCGGCCCTGGTCTTGTTCAACAGCCCAGGACCCGACATCGGCAGTTTTCCCGTTTTCTGGCGACTTTACCGTTTTTGGTCCCGAAGCTCATCCGCCTGTGGAAACCATCAAAAAACACCCTACGAACGTGTATCCGGCCCTGGGCTCGTTCAGCAGCCCAGGACCCGACATCGGCGGTTTTCCCGTTTTTTGGCGACTTGGTCGTGTTTGGTCCCGGAGCTCATCCGCCTGTGGAAACCATCAAAAACACCCTCCGAACGTGTATCCGGCCCTGGTCTTGTTCAACAGCCCAGCACCCGTCATCAGCGGTTTTCCCGTTTTTTGGCGACTTTGCCGTTTTTGGTCCCGGAGCTCATCCGCGTGTGGAAACCATCAAAAAACACCTTCCGAACGTGTATGCGGCCCTTGTCTCGATGAACAGCCCAGGATCCGACATCGGCAGATTTCCCGTTTTTTAGCGACTTTGCCGTTTTTGGTCCCGGAGCTCATCTGCGTGTGGAAACCATCAAAAAACACCTTCCGAACGTGTATGCGGCCCTTGTCTCGTTGAACAGCCCAGGACCCGACATCGGCAGATTTCCCGTTTTTTGGCGACTTTGCCGTTTTTGGTCCCGGAGCTCATCCGCGTGTGGAAACCATCAAAAAACACTCTCCGAACGTGTATCCGCCCTGGTCTTGTTCAACAGCCCAGGACCCGACATCGGCAGTTTTCCCGTTTTCTGGTGACTTTACCGTTTTCTGGTCCCGGAGCTCATCCGCATGTGGCAACCATCAAAAACCACCCTCCGAACGTGTATCCACCCCCTGGTCTGGTTCCGCAGTCCAGAACACGACATCGGCGGATTTCCCGTTTCTGGGCAACTTTGCCGTTTTTGGTCACGGAGCTCATAGTCATGTTACGACCACTGTCTCTAACCTGTGTGTTTGTATTAGAATTTGATTCCAAAGTTCAAACACTTGTGTTCGTCACGTGTTTTGACGTTTGGTGGCCAGACTTGTGCTTCTTTCAATCGAGTAGCCAGATCCTTCACACATGAAATTAGTATGGTGAATGGATGAAGCCCTTGGACAACTATTTCATCATAGTGAAATTTTCTGAGGGACTTGAGCATTTTTCATACTGACTTGGTAGGTTGCAC